>MWRJ01015868.1:0-13308 GCA_002157005.1 Melampsora allii-populina
TTGCCTCAGACCACACAAAGTTACAGGACTTATTCCATGTAGTTTGCTTATCAAGTTGGGCAGATAAATGAGCAGAAGTATATGTAGCTGATAACTCAGGATTAACTCAGGTGTTTGTGCATATGTAGCATATGCTTTGAGCCTCATATGTAAAGTACAGGATTATTTGATGACTGATTCTACTCTCAGTCATGTATCCAGCCCAGGCCAGGAAACATCTTTAATGCTAGCAGTGGAAGTCTCATAGATTGATGATATGTGCTGGAAAGTTTTCAAATCCAGGCATGAAAGTTGTTTAGACAATTATTTGGAAGATTGTGATTCCTGGTCTTACTTTTGCTCAAGAGCATGCATGACTTTCCCATACAAAAACCTATCTCTATCAAACAACATACTTTGTGGCACAAAGGTTTGGTTTCAGACAAGGATTAATCCATATGATTTGTCAAACTTAACTTAGTTAAGTTTGATGATTTGTACATATTCAAACGCCACAAGGCCCATAAAAAGTTACCCACTTCCATTGTAGGCTAGAATTATCTTTCATGTCACTGCGGTTGCAAAAATCCCTCTTGAAAAATTTATGTGAGTCCAGACCTAGGTGTATCTGTCTGCGTTAATGAATGACTCTGAGAAAGAATATAAGAATGACAGACCCCCTATAACTAGTGTTTCTCTGGAATTGCAATGAATCAACTGCCTATGAGGGAGATTCAGTTGACAATCTTGTCAATAGTGATGATCAAGTAGAACCATAGGAAGACCTGAATTGATTTCGCTATCAGACTCCATTTATGCATTTTTATATCATGGTTCAAGCTCATGAGTTCATGGTGGATCTATGTGATTTGCTCAGAACCACATGACATCATTCCAAGAGAATCTGACCTTCTTGATAGAATGGTTTGTCTCATTCACGACAGTTTGATCAACCGGTTGTCATACCATACTATAGGCTTTATTGTTATCATACTAGTGTCTATGAGTCTTGCTCGTGAGTTTAGCTATCTCTCAATAAACTTAATTAATAACGTAACGAGGATTCCATATGGTCTCTATATCTATATGCAAGCCAAGATTATGTAGAAAACTGACAAAAATAGAGTGACAGACACTATAAATGAACAATTCCAATGGACGAAATACCCCACCCCCCAAAAAGCTTTCAAATCTTTCTTTCCTTTAATCTTTCTTCTGCTTTAGTCAAAATCTGAATAGCTTTTTGTCTTTGATTTCGAATTTCCTCACTAACAATACAGCCTGATTTTCTAGGTTGATTTGAGTTTAAATCACGATCTTCTGTAACAAATTCAACAGGCGCAATCCTTATAACTTTTTGTCCTGCTTGTGATTGAATTAATTCTCTTTGAAATGCCCATCCTTCTTTCGCCATTGATCTTAATTGTTTGACTAAATAAGAAACTTCTGTTTTATATTTCACTCCTGGTATAGGAATGAATGTATGAGGTTTAACGTCCGGGATAGGTTCTTCTGTTTTTACCGTAATATCATCACCATTTTCTTGAATTTGTTCATTAGCTGTCTCAGGCCAATTTACTACTCTCATTAATTGTCGATCAACGCCTTCAGGTAAAACGAGTTGACTGATTGCGAACTGATTACGTCGGATCGAACGGTAAAGTGCATCGAGTTCTTCTGATTTCGAATGTTTCCACATTTGACAATACACAGACCAATCTAGATTTCGTCGTAATTCACTAGCACTCGAGGTTGTTCCTGCTGTTGTTGTTGAATTCCTTGCATCATTGGCATTTTGTGTAGAATCTGTCTTCACTTTATTTGCCTGACACCAAGCATCAATATCAATATATCCGTCTTCGACAATGTCACCATTCAGATAGTTGTGATTTTGATACTGGAATGCGGTATACTCCTTCGGGGGTTCCAACGTGACTGGCTCATCTGCTGGTTGAACAAAGACCCACATCTTATTCTGTCCCTTGGCAAAAGATGTGATGCGTAAAGACTAAGAGATACCCAAAGGTGTATTTAAGATAAGTATCATCTTCGGATGTTCTGAACGGATGTAAAAAACGAACCCTTTCAGGGTATGCTG
The DNA here is from genome assembly GCA_002157005.1 of Melampsora allii-populina. Taxonomy (NCBI): domain Eukaryota; kingdom Fungi; phylum Basidiomycota; class Pucciniomycetes; order Pucciniales; family Melampsoraceae; genus Melampsora; species Melampsora allii-populina. Next base: position 2,078 of record MWRJ01015868.1, read on the forward strand.
TCGTAGCATCCTCCAAAATACGTTCCATATACCCAAGACAGATTTTGAAGACCTTGTCACCTTCTTCGTGGGAGCCGAACAAAGCATCGTCCATCTTCGTGATAGGAACATATTCAAAACCAAAGACACGCTGAGTGTTATGATAAGCAACGAACACGCCATCCATTTGCCCAAGCCTAGCTTGGAACCTGATCAAACTCGAACAAAGAAAACTTGTGAAAACATGATCGAGAAATGAGCTAATGGATGGTAGAGACTCAACTGATATTTGAGGAATGCCGATCGAATCAGATCCAAATATTCTCTTTCGAAAGATTCAAGAGGACCTTGAGAAGATCGAATCTGATATCCAGCTGCATTCTATCTCGGGTGAGAAAATCAGCCAGAGACACTGGGCCTAGTTTTCTTTATAGATTGAGTGAGATTGCAACAGACATACAGCATGGTTCAGTCTATCGTGACGGATAGCAATCGTAGCACGAGTCTTGATATCAAAAGTTCCATTCCCAGGAAGATAATCATGTTGACAATCCAGTTGAGATCTAGTCATCATCAAATTTGTCTAGAAGGCATACCTCTCAGTTTTCGTTATTGCAAAAAAATGAAGAGAACACTGCTCACTTTTCCAAATGCATAAGCTTCCCTGACACGAGTCTCATTTAGATCCACTACATCCTTATTTTTCTTCAAAAGTTGCGAAAATTTATCGTGAGGTAATACAAAGAATTTTTCCAATACATGGCCCTATTTTTGAGAAAATGACAGGAATCAGACTGAATTCATAGATAAACTCATTTGGATTGGGAACTTACCAATGTCGATAAAATGGTGGAATCGGGGCACTCAGTGTCGGGCTCAAATGACTTGTCGGAATCAATAGAATATTTACCAGTTTGGGCGTTGTAGTTGAGTAAAATCGATGCTGGCATCTTGGCACCGGGAGTCAATTCGACCTTTTTCTGGATTAGATGGAGAAAAGTGATGAGTTTTCAGATAAGGAGGTATGTACATTGAAAGACGGGTCCGAGGGGAAGTAAGACTCGGCTGAAAACCCCTACCTTGGTCGAAGTTACATTTGAGGTGAGCATACCTACATTGAGCGGTCGGCTACCGTTCAACATGAGGTATACTTGACTAAGTGTCTGTGTCATACTACTTGTACTCCCACAATATTTTCGTTCATTCTCATGTGCAAGGCCAGTCAGTTGTTCATCCCTTGAGCTAGTGATATAAGGTGTGAGTGCATCAAAGTTGAATTCGTCAGGTGTGATCAAATCTTGTAGTCGATGATCAAAGTTATAGACCATTGTTCGAGGATCTTGTAGCCAATGTACGCCGGGATTGAACAAGACTCTTGAAAGTCCATGTGCTAAAGTGGCTACCTTTGGCTGTGAAGTCGATGGAATGACAGGTTCGAATGGGATTGAAGTATACGAAAATGAAAAGTTTGCATATGGCTTAGTTCCGGGAGAATTAGGAGGTTCGGGAGCTTGTGAAGGGTCAAAGAGTGGATGTGAGGCTAAAATGTCTGTTTCCAAGGTAGCTTCTGCGTGAGGATTAGGTTTTGGACGAGAAGTTTTCTGCTTGGATGTGGAAGCCTGTTTTGAACTCGGTTTCGAAGAAGAAGCTTCGTTTAGAGGCTCCGCCTTAGATTGTGATTGAGTATCTGGGACTGTGCTGGCTGACTGCTTGGAGTTCTTCTGGGCCTTTCGATCCAGGCTGATTGGCGTAGGAGACTTCTTGAGCAATTTGAGGGTTTCCTCTGCTATCTTGAGTTTGATCTTCAGCTTCTTTTCCGGAGATTCTTTTCCAGTTAGCCTCCCAACATTATCTTTAGCGATTTGTAAAATAGCTGTAAGATCTAATTTCTTCTGAGATGCGGTAAGAGTGCATTCTGCATTGATTTCTTTGACAAGTTTTCGAAGGTTAGATTGTTGTGGCGCCCTTGTTTTACTTCTCCCAGAAGAAGCCTTTGTTTTTGAAACGGAACCTCGGTGAGAAATGAATTTGTAATCTGAGTCAGTAGAAATCTGCCCAGCAAGATGATTAACAAATTGTCGATGAATGTATGCCGGAGGACGTGAACTGGCAGAGGCGAGGATGATCGAAGGTAACGTTGATCGACGAGTACAGGCGAGCATGGATGAGAAATCCGAAGAGATAGTTGAGGATGTTTGGGAGAAAGTAGATTCATGAAGTAATTAAGAGGTAGCAAATCGAAAGCTTCAAGACCTGGTCAACAAAAATGTGATCCTCAAAAAAGGTCAAACAGCTGACCCGATAGACTCGTTACATATGAAAACCTGTATGGTACCGCACATGATAGCACCGCATGCACTCTGAATTCGGTGTGTGACCGGAATCGGGTATCTCATCCAAACACAGCACTATGTATTGATTTGATCAAGCCAGATTCTGATTGGATATCCTGATCATTCAAACATTCTCAACTCCATTCTCATTTGCAAAAACTTCAAGCATACCTCAACTATCATCGCCTTATCCAGTAAAACACCAGATAATTCACGCAGACGCGCTGTGACCATAGGAGTTTATTCCTACAGTTTACAGCCAAGCACTACTCGCGTTCTCGATGAAAGTCTCTCAAAAAGAACTGGCGAGTGTGACAACGATCCTAACTGAAAATTCTAATACTCCAGGAAAACGTAAAAGGAAAACCACAGACACCAATGTAAATCAAATCATACTTCAAACAAGTACAGTGCTTCTTTTGAGCGCGTCTACAAGATTATAAAGAAAATTTTTATAATAACACGCTTTTGTTTAACAGGGTTCTTCGAGTAAACGGAACAATGGAAAAGAATCATCTTATACTTCCAATCTACAACAAATCAAACTTGTTAAGATCGACACGGTGATCTTTGGAATGTATGAAATCAAACCTTGGTATTCATCACCTTATATCTTGGATGATTCAGATCAGCAACCCAGTACATCTCAAATTAATGGATCTTATTCAACCGATCAGACTTCAATGTCTCAGAAACAATCTGCTTCTAATTTGAATGGTATGAAACGACTCGGGAATGGTCGGTTCATCAAGAAAAAGAAGCCCCCGAAATCACAACTTCAGGAGTCAGAACAGGCCGTCTCATTTCAATCAATCGATATTGATCATTCAGATATTGTAGACCTCACAAATGGCGAAGAGGTGCTTCAAAAAAGACCAGCCAGTAATGCTCGACGACGGAGCGAAAGACCTCGTTCAGGATCTCTATCATCTCTCTCTTCATCGGTCGCATCAGAACCTGATACACAGCGGTCGATTAAACAGTCCCCAGCATCAACTATCTTACCTGATAGACAAGTCCGTTCCCCACGAAATCCAAAGACTCTTCAAAACCCTTCCAGAGTATCAACTCTCCCTCAGAATGGTATCGAACCTAGTACATTAAATCCAATCAAACTGTTTGTATGTGATGGATGCTTTCAATACCTTTTATCGTGTGAATCATATCTCAAACACAAAGTGAGTTTGGTGATGGGATAAATCTGTGTACTCCGATAACTGATTGCAATGATTTTTTGAACCTTGATCAATTATAGAAGCTTTGTCAATGTAAACATCCACCAGGTCGAAAAGTGTATCAAAGAGGTGCAAGAATCATATGGGAAGTTGACGGATCAGAAGCAAAATTATACTGCCAATGTCTTTGTCTCTTTGGCAAACTGTTTATCGATCATAAATATATCTTTTTTGATGTCGAAGGATTTCATTTCTATATACTCACAGAAGCTACTACACCTCTCTTTGATCACGTTTTAGGTTTCTTTTCCAAAGAGAAGATTAGTTATGATGGTTATAATTTAGCTTGTATCGTGACCTTTCCTCCTTATCAGAAAAAAGGTTATGGTACACTTTTAATCGAGTTTAGTTATGAATTAGATCGATATTTAGCAGAACAAGAAGATCGAGTAGTATTAGGTACACCAGAAAGACCTTTATCTGAACTAGGTGCAAAGGGTTATTTGGCTTTTTGGACATCTGTCTTAGTACGATATTTTAGAAGTGTTTTCAAGTCAGAAGGATGTTATCACAATTCAAGCAATTGTAATGGAAACGGAATGACGAATGGACAAGACAGTCGATCAATCAATACCCGGGCATCAGAAACTGAAACTTCCACCAATACAGTATCGATTAAGATGAATTTAGAAGAAATCTCACACGCAACACAATTAAGACCTGATGATGCAGCCTTTGCATTATTCACTTCAGGTTTTACTCAATTAAAATGTTCAAGTAGTGATTCAGGTTCTTCAGAGTTGATAGTTATCACACCAGATCTGGTGGAAGAGATTGCTAAACGGACTCGGACTAAACAAGCAGTTTTAGATCGAAAATATGTTTTATTCGACTCTGATCAAGGACCTGATCAGTGACGTGATGCATATATTAGCCTTTCATAAATCGGAATAATAAAGAGTTCTTTTTTCTTCTTTGGTGCTAATGCTTGAGTACGTGTATATTGTTGGTTTGATGATATCTTTTTCGATTGAAAAGATTTGATGTACTTGTTGTATAATTGTACTTCAGCAATATGAAGAAGTTATTGGAGAGGTAGTAGTATTTTTGTCGATCTTAAGCTTAAGGAGTTGGGTGTTATCAGTTTTGCTACTACTGTTGTCTTCATTAATTTTATATCCCGAAGTTCGATTGGCACTGATAGCCTTAATTCTCGAAAAAAACACAAGACACCAACACTGTCCTACACTCTTTTCGTTGAGGCTCTGCACTACTTGTCGTCATGGAGGATGATTGACATTAGTCGCATCACTGGCTATAACGTACCGGCAAGAGACTGGTTCCTTTGGTCCATTCACAGGACGTATGATCTTGGGACCTTTGGCTCTGAAAAGATTGAGGTCAATATTTCAAAAGTCGTATTGAGAAACAGGTAAAGAAAGAGAATTGTAGGAAATTGTCAAAAAGCAGCAAGAAGCAAAGATGAGGGCAGGTTACTATGTAGGCTGCCATCTGTGGCCACATCTTCTCTTTCAAGTCAAATGTATCTTTGTTCAGAGGATTTGGATATCATCAGGGCGGTAATGCGGTAATCAAGGCTGCCTTCATCCGCATTTCTGTCCTGTTGACCAAACATCGAATGAATTTACCTTCCTGATCATCTTTTTGATTTGGTTTTGGATGAATTCGATTAAAGTCTTGAATTTTCTTCACTTCTTGACTGTCAGTCGGTAATCATAATACGGATGAACGATCAAATATATCGAGCCTATCAGCAAAAGTAAGTTGATTGACCTGGGGAACTGTCACTTTTACTGAGTCTCATATCATTCAGGCATTCTTTTGATCTCACAGGCGCCTCGTTTGCAGGCGAGACGTGAAGCTATTACTATTAATTTCATCGTGATCAGTCAAATTCATTTCCAAAGCCTCCTCAAATCAGCTTCGAACTACGCCCTGAAGAAGAGTCACTCCGGTAATGATTGCAACCAACATCAGTTTGAGTGATGTATCATGTCAAATTCCTTGCGATATATCATCGCAGTCCTCTTCTAGTTTGCCTATCAAAGTCAAATCAATGACTGGACTTGGCAAGATGAACCTTCCTCCTGACAATTGGGATTCGAATGTAAATTTATCATCGAGTTCTTCTGACGAATGCGAGTTGGAAGATCTATCAGACTGTGAAATTCATCTGGACGATTCTAAGTCGGAACTCCGTCCCACATTGGAATTTGAATCACTCAGAAACATCAAGGAAGGTTCTCAAAGCAAACATAATCAATCTTTGAATGATACGACTAGAAACTCTCAAATAACTTTGGTTGAAAATAAACGATTCCTGTCTAATGGACATCATCCGCTTCGACAAAGCAAACATTCACGTGTAGCCCGGTCAAACACAAGTGATGCTGTGACGCCACATCCATTGAAGGAACACACTTTGTTTATACACCTGAGAGACAGGTCTCTCCAAACTGCGTCAACAGAGGGGTCTCCTTCTCGAGGTCCAATAGTAGAATCTCCCCATAAACGGACTTCAAGTTCAACGCAAAGCTCTAGTCAAAGTAGAACAAGTTCATTTGATGAAAGTAAACCTCGAAATCATATCTCACCCAATGTGGCTATCGAATTAATGTCACAATTCTTAGATGTATTTGGTCACCTTTATACAGATTCAGAGGCATGTACACTTTTAAAGAAATGTGGCGATTGGACATTATTATTTGAAGTGTCTACTCTAAAATCACAAGAGTTTTTAGGAATGGAAAGTTTCGAAGGGGAAGATATGGAAAATCAGAAGAAGTATCTAGAAGAGGTAACGGCTATGATCTGGGATGAAGAGGAGGATAAGGTATTATTGATACCGGAAAAAGAACTTACAAGTCAAGATAGAGTACAGCTGCGAGTGATCGAGAAACGGAAAGGACTTCGAGCTATTTCTAATCGGAAAGTTTTCCTAGACGTGTTGAAGAAAAAAAGAGAGTGATCACGTATCTCGCACTCTCAGTAGTCACTTTACATGCCATACAAGCGAAGGTACGTATTTATTCAACACTGAATGGTCCTCAATGCTTGATGGAGTCCGAATCTCTTCAAAGATGCTTATAATGATGGAATAGTGTAGAACAAATCACAGATAATAGATTAAATACGGGTACGTTGGACTATTTGATTTTCACAAAAATGGAATAATGTGATGAAGAACAATCTAGCCAATCAAGGCCGCTGAAAATTCAACGCTATGATCAACTAAACTTACGCAGTTGTAACTTGTGCATCAAACATAATAGTTTTGATTTTGTATCCAAGTTTGGAATATTGTAAATTTTGTTGCTCAAAAGCTCATGATGAAAGAGATCAGTAAACAATTGTGTACAGGTAGCCACCAATATCTTCAATCTGTCAAAGATTGATAAGGGAGATGGAATCGGATGTGTCGTGAATTTGACGAGGTTGTGAGGGATAGCTGCGTAGTTGTTGGGGATCGCAAGCTGCCTTTCCCAAAAATATGATTATCAACGGATATCATTGTTTCAATGCTTGTACCACAAAGGGGGCAATCTGACCTTTGTTCAAGAAATGTCATGTATCAATAGGCATCAATTTTTTCAGATGTACCAAGCAACGAGAAGTCATTAAAGAATTTGTCTTGTGGCCAATAGATTGGGAATCCAATAATATTCATATGTGATTATGCTAGAAGGAATTGCATATAAGTTGCATGGTACGGCCCGGGCACATCAAACTTTCCGATGATGAAATTGACGAAAAATTATCGTGAAGGAAGATATAGCCAAGCAAAATCGATCAAAGCGGATTCGACAATGGAAGAAGGTACCACATTTGTAGCTTCTTCATCGAGTGCGACATGTTAGACTTTTTACTCGACTTTGAAATGTATGATCAACTGTGTAGCATTTTTGTCGGATAAATCTTGATAACAGAGACCAGGGATCAACCATGTAAAAGTAGGAGTTATTTTTGTAGATAAACCAAGTACTGATGGGGCACTCAGTAGCGAAAGAGAAATCAATAAGAATCCCGTTTTGTGACCCACAGATTTGATGGATCATCTGAGAAGGCTTTGAGGGATATTTCACACTGCTGGGGATTACAAATTCCCGTGCCAAAAGATATGTTTGTCAACAGAAAGAGGTCTTTGGATTTCTGTACGACACAGTGGGCAATGGGCTATCGTCCATCTATCTCGGAGCAATCCCTAAAGGTTCAAGCAAAGATTTCAGAGACACATGGATATAGTAAACCATGAAAGAATGTTAGGAATTTACGACACTGACCTTAATACAAGATTGATGATATATATGTTTCAAACAGTCTAGCTTGACCACCCGTTGGCCAAGAAGAAACTCATGACGGCATATTGTGCACAACTCCTCTCCGGCCCCGTGAACCTGTGAACTGTCACTTCCATCTTTTGAAAATACAACGAGGAATTACATAGATCAGTATTCATATCTCAAATGATTTTGAACAACGGAAGCATGCATCTAGATCTGTAGATGATTAGCCTTGAGCTCAGCTCTTGCAAGATGAATTTTGAAAATAAATGGAGTATAGGTATCTTGGTGACGGATACCAATACTGATGAAGGGATCCAGAATAACAAATTGAAAGGCTTGAGTGTCCTACCTGACCAATCACGTCTCTGTTTCAGATAGTCCTTGGCACCTTTGATATGCGGGCTTGCCATGTTTAGTATCTTGATGACAAAGCGCTGATCTTTCTTATACGTTGATGAGTCTATTCCCTGTGGTATGTACTGCTGAAGGTCAAACTCGTGATCCTCTTGATCTGCGTGTTCAAGCTCTCCCTCTAAACTTGTTTGTTCAATTGTTGATACATCTCCAATGTGATGTGCATCTCCTGTCTCCAAATATCTATCTTGTAATTCACCTTGCATCCCTCTCGTCGCTGTTCTCTCTGCTACAGTCTGAAGAGGTTTTTCCAATTGAACCTCTGCTTGTGTATGCGCTTCGAAAGACAAGAAAATGTACTTGTAGTGCTCCAAGGTGGGTAGGGGAGTTCCAAGGAAGGGAAGAAGAAGGTTTACAATGTATGTATCAACTTTATTGATTGACAAGTATAGGCTGATCTCCCTCCTTATCTTCATCCACTTATCCATCCCATTGTAGAGTTCTTTGATGGTAGTGTTCTTAGATACTTGCGATTTAAGTGATTTTCGGCTGATGTCGCTATTTTGAAAAAGATGAGTCAACAACTCATAGGTAGTTTGCTTCTCTTCCTCTGACACATCATTTGCTATCATATGTTGGATACAGTTGTCAGTCAGTGAAACTGTCTTCAGCTCTTCCAGTGGGCAGCTTGCCAGAAGCAAATCATCGTGTAATTTCATGAATGTTTTGCTTGGTTGTGATACGCCTGCTTGTCGATACCTTCTCTGAATTCTTTCCAAAAGCTCAACTCTTTGAAAGGCTTCAAATAGCACTATTGGAATGAATGTTGTCACCTATATTTGTATTTGCAAACCACTGAAAGACCTGTGTATGATCTACTCACTTGGATCCATTTGTTTTATATCCTTCATATTTATTTTCTGCGCTTCAGATGCCAGATCAAATCCTAGTTTGAGAGATGAAGATTTGCAAGTATTTCAGATTCGTGAAGGACATTTCGACATGAGCGTCTAAAGTACGAATATACCTTTAGTCAAAGACAGTTCTAACCTAGCACGCAATACTGCACCACATCGGATGTCAGTCCTCAAAAAGTCTAATTCTCTTGATGGTACATATTCCAGTAGAACTTGAAGGATATATAGACAGTACATTCTCTTCGTAATTTCTAAAGCCGCGTCACCCAGGATCTCAGAGACCCTCACAGCGAACAATTTGGGAGAGGTCAATGACGCGCTTGAGATCAGATTACTCAGAGTGTCTGAGAAGCCAACGAGATTCATGCAATCGAGGTTCCTTTTGAACCATATTTTGGCCTGTGCAAGTCCGACCTTTTGTACCTTCAATTCGTCTGGATCTTTGTTATCTCCAGAGGTCTCCAAGATGGGGAAATCAGTCAACTGAGTCTCTTGTGAAGAGTGAAAATACGGGTCCATCGGTTTGAGTATCGTGAGGGCTGTAATCCTCGGGCCAAGAGATTCTTCTTCGCACACGATGTCGGCATATTGGCTATACGATCCCGAGGATAGCATGAATGCCAGAAACAAGAAGGATGATAAGTGGTTCATCTGGCAAAATTAATCAAGTGAACTGGTGTGGGTGGTCGATAGCAGGCAACGTGTAATCGTGATTTTTAGGCAGACCCTTTAAATCACACTGCAAGACGCGTCGCAACCACCCAGTTACACGTAAAATAGTTTGGAGTTGTATCAACCGGTCTCACGGGAAGCTTGACCATGCCCTGCTTGATTGTCAAACACCGTGTCATGAAATCCCATACAGATAATTTGACAAGCTTAATAATCTGTTGCCGTGAGCTCAGTTTCACAAGCGGCCGTCTTTGGTGTGATTGATATGAGCATGAGCAAAAGAGGGTATATAGCTTGTAATTAAATGGGGAAGCAAATCGATCAAAAGCAAGACTTACAGGACCAGTTTTCCCAAAGAGAGCTGTCAAAGGGCACAGCCATGTGCAAACTTGATGGAGCCTTAATTAAAAGACAGCCTTTTGACTTCAAAAATGACTTTCAAACAATTATAGAAAAAAAGCTACAGATGATGCAGGTGCCAATCACAATTGTTACATACATAGCCCCTAAGTTCTAACACTGCCAGCATGAAAGAGGTTTTCAGATGGATGCATGGGTCTCAGGGACCACATTCCCCTTCAGTTACTGTCAAACAGCTTCATAAATATTTTCCAAGTAGCCATTGTGATATATGTTGTCAACTTTTTGAAGCAATTGTGTCAATCTGAACACACTTGCACTTCCCTTACAGCATGTATCACATGTGTTTTGGCTCTCCAGATGAGCGGGAGTGACCTTGTATTTAGCTGATAGCTAAGAATCACTGCCTGCATAGCTACCTCAAAGACAAACATCTGAGGAGTCCTCAGATGGGGCCCAGAGTGAAAAGGTAAGTTATTGATCACTCTACTCAAGTTGAAAATGGATGACTATGTAGCATTTCTATTTGATAAGGCAGAGCAAAAGAGATCACATCTGATTATGCGCAAGAAGGAATCAGTTTTCCAGATTTAGAACGGGCAAGACGGCTTTGTACCGGCACCTGCTTCCAATGTGATCGTCAAGGACACATATCAAGTGATTGCCCTGAGAAAAAAAATTATAGAAATGAAAAAACCACCTTTAAGAAGAAGAATAATTATTTGACACGCATATCAGAATTAGGAATGAAATTAACTGCTATAGAAGGAAAAGATGATGATGGAAATGATAGAGGAGAGGGACCTAGTAGAGCTGACCTGTCAAAAAATAGAGGCACTCAGGATTGAATTTTGTGCCATTCCTGGGCAAAGAGGAGGATTAAGGGATTATTAAATGAGGTGCTAGTCAAATTATGCATTGCAATGAAACGGATCTGTGTTTTTTTGTCCGCATTTTTCTGTCCACCGTCCCTGAGCCTCAAGCCACAACCACCTTTAAGACTTTCTCAGCCATGTTCCTCATTGATTCAGGAGCTACCCATGATGAATTGGGAGAGTCCGTTGCAATCAGAGAGGGCCTTATCCAACAAGCCACCGCAAGTAACTGTCAAGTTAGTAGCTTTGATGGTTCACTCAG
>MWRJ01015941.1:0-10496 GCA_002157005.1 Melampsora allii-populina
ATATTGGTAGTTATGGGTTATAACACAAGAGACTTACTACAAAAAACAAATTTTGGTTTGATAAGTGAGCTCAATAAAATCAGAAATCAATAAATTGCATCAACTTTTAATAATCATCTCCCAACAGATGTCATTTTATGGAGGGAATCTGAAATATCTGAAAACAAGGTGCCATCAAAATCAATGATATGGGAGAAAATAGAGTCATGCAATGTTTATTTGATGATCAAGAGCATGGCTTAATATCTATTGTCTTGTCTGATGCGGATTTGATAAGGTTTCAAAACAATTTCAAGCAGAATAAAGCTGATTTATGATTTTTATTATGAGATAAGGTGAAGTAGATCAGATTTGGAATGATCATAGGGCTCAAGCCGGGCGCCCCTGGGTATTCTGGTAAAGAGATTGATCAAAGAAGGTACATGAAGCATAATCTTGAGGCGCTCTGAGCAGGTGATCAGACAGCTGAGTATAACCAAGGCTTCTATCAGACAAAAGGAGAGCATTCTTGATTTCTTTGGCATGGCTGTCAGCTTCCTCATTGCACTGCTGTCTCTTGTATCTTTGTCCTTGTTTCCAAATCAACTTACATTTCCCAAGGTACACTTACCCAGCATGTTCAATCTATTGAGTTTAAATCTTTTACTCAATTGTCGTATCTAAGGCAAATACCCTGTTTCATTCAATACAACACACGTCAAGCAGAAGAATTTTTTTATTGATTCCGGGTGGGTAGCCTCGACAATGGCTGGCATGCGGGTAGTACAAAATGAAATGCTTTCAAGGTGATATCTATTCAGCCTTCTTGGTTGTGAGCAGCTAGCCTGCTCTCCGGTTTTCTCATCTGAGGATGTTGGGGAGGTAAACATAACTTGATGTGTCCGTTGTCATTCCCTTGATTTTGGGTCACGATAATCATGGACATCCATTCGGCCGCAATAATTCCAGAGTGCTTGCATTTTGGTTGCTGACGACCAGACAGAGAAAAGGTGATGTTTACAATCTGTGTCGGTTGAACACAGCTGGCTTTTTCAGGTTTGCCTAAAAGGTGATTGCCGTGAGGATTTCAAAACTTCATCATCTGATTTATAAAGTTGCATAGCTTGATGTGTTGAGTGACGACATCAATCATGGAATTGAAAATTGGTCTCTTATTCCTTACTTTCTTATAAGTATGTTTCTCGGCTCTACGTCAAAGAGGTATCCAATCAGCTGCTAATCCAACACAGGAGATGATTAAAAGTGATTTCATCCAACAGATACATCAAGTTATTCAACTTACAATCAATCTTGAAAAACAATTATATCAATCAAATGAAAAAAATTCAACACCTAATGAATTGTCCGGTTTACAAAATGGTACAAAAGTTCAATTGAAACACCTCAAAACCTTGATGGATTTGAATTTACGTCTTTGTACTGGACAAGAAGGTATCAAAGAAAAGAGACAGACCATCAATACACATATCAACGATTTTGTGTGAGCCTCGTTGTAGTTCTAGGATTTGGTACCAGTGTCAAATGACCAGCGTTTTGGATCTTGGGAGCTGTTAGTAAAGCTATTGACAGCATAAATCAAAAAGAGGATGGTCCAGATGTGATTCAGAGTGTACAGCAAATTTTGGCCTGCTCTCTTCATACTTTTACCTCAGGTACATGTAATTCAAAATAGTTTTCAAATCAGATGAGATTTCCGAAGATTGATCAAAAATTTTGAAACATCACTTGTAAGGCACCTTCCTCGAAGCGATTGTAAGATGCCATCCAGGATTATACTCCAAGTCTCTGGAAGTGTAGATAGTTCTTCTCTGTAGAAGTTTCCAAAGAGGTCAATGAAAGCTGGATATGATATGATTCAAGTTCGTTTCCTGAATGTAAAGCAGTCGATCTATACTCTTTGAGGAAATCTACTGATTTGGTAGCGAGATCATTGCCGTATTTGCTAGATTCACTGGCTGGTTTGATATGAGCGAGGTTCAATAATGACCACATCGCCTTCATTCCAGCATTTTGTTTTGGTGGAAGGTTACTCATTATATTGAAATATAGGTGGATCAAACTTTGTCCATTGGATTAAGGGTGTGGTCCTGGGAATAGGTCATTCTTAAACCCGTTCTTCTTCACCTAATCAAATTCGGCTGCGACACTTTTCCCATGGCTTTCTTCTTCCATCGCCTTCTCGATGGAGTCTGCCGGGTAGATTTCTTGTAGGTCCTTGGATTTGTAGGTACCGTGAGGTGTGCCAGGAGCATCAAAGTGCCCTTCGGCCATTTGGTGTACTACTGTTGCATCACTGGAATGCTCAGATCGTTGGAGTTCTGCAACTTCATTCAAATTTTTGATCAGACTTCGTCGGATTCGAAGGCGTGAAGAAGCAATGGCTTTGAAAAGAGAGAATTGAAAGATTGATAAAAGTAATAGGAAAATGAAAGTAGTGGTCGGTTGCCTCATGATGTCTAACGAGGAAATTCAAATATGGATATGACCAAGAACGAAGGACAAGGTACAGGGAAATCTGTGTGGTTTATGCTTCCTAGACCGCTGCTTGTGACCTGAGTCCTTCATGAGGCTATGTACCATCGGAGAATTGGTTCATCATCTTCATCGCATTGCGTCCATGCTTCCTCGATGGCCAAAGTTGCTGCGTTTCGAAAGCTGAAATCATGATGCTAACATGCATCGGATCCAGTCTGATAATCTATAGAAGCCTTGCTAGTTCCCAATGAGCTTTGAGACTGATCACTGCCACCTCAGATCAAAGGATTCTGCTACTAAGAGAGGTGGGTACGATGCTCAGTGGCGATTCCCTGATCTCTTTTGATCTCGAGTCAGCCTGGTACAATGTGTAGTTTTATGCACCGCTCGGGCGGGCTTTGTTGGCCAAGCTTGCCGCCGAGAAGACCGCGTCCGGAAGGGTGAACAGTGACTTATGTCCATCGTGATATGCGAAAAGAGCTTTGAGAAGTTTAAAGGGTGGTACAGACAGACGAATCATGGCTTGGCCGGCTGGAGAGTTGAGATTCAGATGGAACAAAGCACAGCGACTGCGGAATATCACGCGATGCCTACTTTTGTGTCGAGTCAGATTTCTTCATCTCACCATCAAAGTTTTAATCGGATCACTTCAAAACATATCAAAACACACTTTGTAGACGAAGCTCCTTCAATCGTCCACCTCATAGAACTTCCATTCGGAGCCCCTATTGAATATATCAGCTACGGGTCCATCTATCCCCTCACATGGACGAGTAGTAAGCTCGCAGCTGTGATGTACGGTGGTCATGAGACGTGACTGACGAAGACTTTCAATTTCGCGACTGGGCAGCTCCGGCTCAGAAGGCTCGCAAAGCGACGGGAACGCACATGCGGGAAACTCAGCACCCGCCCCGACCATCGCATCAAAGGATCTAGATCATTGTCAGAACCCATTCTTGCCAAAGCAGAGGAGGTTGATTCGATTCTGAGAGCTATTTGGAGGTTTCGATAGGTATCAGGATCCTTCTTGCCACGGATAATCATATTGGCTATGCTGAATCTGACCCCATCCGAGGTCAAGACTCTATCAATACGTTTCGCGAGATACTTCAAATGGCTATCGATCATGACGTGAGTATCCTGGCTGAAGACCATTTCATCATCATGAGATTTACTCATAATACCCATACCAACTCTCTTGTGTTGAAGTATGCTTCTTACCATTCATAATTAGGTTGATATGCTTTTATTGGCGGGTGATTTGTTCCATCATAATCGACCTTCAAGAGCATCACTATACTCTACAATTGCATCTCTGCGAGAGTTTTGTCTTAATCAAAGGCCCATTCGAATCGAATTAGTCGGTGATGCTGGTATTGGAATTCCTCACGGTTTCAAGTTAGTGCCTTTACGTCAGCTCGTCCTGAACTTTTCTGTATACTCATGCGATTATCCAACACCGTGAAACAGTTTTCCTGCAGTTAACTACGAGGACGAGAATCTCAATGTTGGTCTTCCAGTGTTTTCCATTCATGGAAATCATGATGACCCTCAAGGTATCGGACCAGTGAGTTCGTGTCTCAAAATTTCTCAGCGCTACAAAATGTACTTTCTTAAAATATACTAACTTTGATTGGTGCATTGAAATCGAAAGGAAGGAGCCCTCTGTGCGCTTGACGTGCTGTCGGCATCGGGATTAGTCAACTATTTCGGCCGACAAGAGCTACCTGGGAATGCACAAACTGATGAGGAAGCACTCGAGGAAGGTTTACATATCCAACCAATTCTCTTACAAAAAGGTAACACTCGTTTGGCCATGTATGGAATTGGTAATATTCGGGATGAACGATTTCATTATGAGATGAGAAGCAATCGAATTCGTATGTCTCGACCGGCAGAGCATCGAGACGAATGGTTTAACTTGATGCTAGTTCATCAAAACCGGTGAGTATGGCTAGTTTGATTGACTGTCAAGGCGATACATCTACTTCGAGAAGAGACTTCGTTGCCGAATACCTCGACCATTGACCATCTTCCTCATCTGGTGTGAGTTTAATAGAGTTGCGCATGGACCAAAGAATTCAGTGCCCGAAAATGGGTTCGGTCGTGAGATCGATCTGGTGATATGGGGTCACGAGCATGACTGTTTGATTGAACCATACGAGATACCTGAAAAGGGTTATTATATCAGTCAGCCGGGCTCCAGCATAGCCACAAGTTTGGCGAGGGGCGAGTCGTTGACAAAGTAAGTGAGTGTGATTAAACTTCACGTAAGATGAGGAGATCATTACTTTTCAGATACTGAGGCATTTTTATGTTGTAATCAATAAGAAAAGTGGGAATCTTGGAAATTCAAGGCCGCGACTTCGCCATAAGTCCGGTTCCCCTCAAAAGTGTACGCCCCTTCGTCTTTCACGACATCATTCTATCGGACGAGGAAGAAGAAAACAACCTCAAACTAGACACAAAGACTAAAGTGATTAAATACTTAACGAAGCTAGTCAGTGATTCACTTGTTCATATCTTCTCTCATAACCATGGGTATCACTTTCAAGTCAAAAGACTCAGGTTTTGATTATTCGGCACTTAGGTCGAAGTGCTGATCAGCCAGGCTAATGCAGAATGGGATGAGCGACATGTTGACGATGATCCACAGCCGCCGCGCATGCTTCCTTTGATAAGATTGAGGGTGAGCTATTCTACTGAAAGTGAAACCCCACAGACTTCAATGGCTAACTCACTTTTTATTGACTCCTACCAAGGTTGAATACACGCGGCCTGATGGTCAAGGTGCCTATGAAGTGGGCAATCCACAAAGATTTGGACAGGATTTCCTTGGAAAGATTGCGAACCCGAAAGACGTAGTGCAATTTTATAGAAAGAAAAAGACTAGCACAAGTTGAATACCTCGTTTTATTATTCTGATACTCCTTCTAAATGCCTGTCACGTTCAGGGTGACCTCAATTTTGATCACTAAATCTAGCTGACCTCGAATCTTGAATAGGAAAACCAAAAAATGAGATCGATTATCCAGAAAATGAGATCGTCCCGAATACCCAAACAAAATCTGAAGATATCCAAGTCTCGACCTTTGTACGACAATACCTCGAAGCTCAGAACTTGGGGGTACTAGCTGAAAATGGAATGCAGAAAGCGGTGTCAACGTTTGTTGAGAAGGACGATAAAGATGCAATCAAAGCGTGAGTGCACATGTGCTACGTTTTGGGCGTACTGGCGTGGAGCCCGTGGCCGATTTTATTTTAGATCTGGGGCCGATTGAAGCCAGACTTTTGACTGAAGTCATCAACACAAGTACTTACCATCCTTTTCTTCCGCACGTCAGGTTCTACGATAGAGCCTTGCAAGCTGCGCAAGCGCACGTCAAAGAAGAGAAACACTCAGCCACCAATGACCACCGCGAGAGAGCTCCTGAAAGTGAAGAGGAGGAGCTAGTAGAAGATCTTTACAAAGCAAAGGATAGATTTGCGGAAGAGTGGGATAAAGAAGATCAAGCCAAGTCAGCAAGGAAGGTGAGGAATGTTATCTGGCCCCCTTCAGAGACCTTGTATCGACTTACTTGGGTTCATCTGGTGTTCACTGACGAGATTGATGAAATGCGGTCCAAAGGGAAAAGCACCGTCGAGAGCAAGGCAGGCAGATGATGATTCTGATGAGAGTGACTGGGGTAAGGTGCCGCAAAGAAAAGGTGGGAATGAAGACGAGGATACAAGTGATGGCATGGACGGACCTCCACAGGGTGGCAAGGGCAAAGCCCCTTTAACTGCACAAAAGTCCTCGCGCCGCGAATTGGTATGACTTGATTTACTGATCATTTTTGTCACATTTCATTGACGCTCTTCCTCGTTCAGTTTCGCGCATCAGAATCGGGAAGCGACGGTGAGACGATGAGGACGGCCAAAGCTCCGGCTAAGAAAGCGTAAGTTTCACCTCTTCGCGAATTCAACTGATATCTCGTCTTCTTGGCTTACACAAGCTTGATTTGCCAAATTCAAGTGCACCCGCTAAGAAAGCGCCCGCAAAGAAAGCGCCTGCTAAGAAAGCAGCAGCTACTAGCAAGACCAAGAGTAATACTAAAGCAAGCGGGAGTGGAACACAAACTACCTTATCATTCTCACAAACACAGACACAAACACAAGGAAGAGGTACAAGTGCTAGGTGAGTGCTTATCTATTCAAGCATTGATGCTAGCCCAGACTGAATTTATGGATATTTGCTTGTAGAAATGCCAAGAAGACGACAATAGTATTGGATGAAGATGATGAAGACATTGAAGAGAGTGAAGAGGATGATAACCGATACAAAAAAACATCTGCGTCTACCTATAGGACTCGTAGATAATAATAAGACCCCCGACTTTAAAGAATTTTCGTATCATTTCCCTGAATTGTGCTTTAGTATGTGCAGTTGGGCACTTTTGTAGGTCTACATTGAGTATCTTTGAAAGTGGTGTACTTGACCCTGCTACCCACCAAATCATCTATGACAAGATTGAAAAAATTCCTCATAGCACTTTGGGCCACAGAAGCCTCCACATCAATTAAGACTGTTTTTCCAGAACAAAATTGAGCAGTTGTCAATGAGATGTGCAACTTGTCATAGTTGGACATATGATGGGCAGTATATATTATATCATACAATTTTATGTTGAACTCACCAACTCCCATTCTACAGCCACATTGTGAATCTTCCCAGTTCTCTTGTCTAACATGATAGAAAATACACGTTTACCATCCATGGCTGTCCAAGCAACCCCAATTTTGTTTGTATCCTGATTCTCTGCAGCTGTGTTGAGGGAATCAGCATCAAACTACTATTGCATGATACTGACATCATTCTGGAATCTGAATATCTCTCTTCGACTTACAAACTTTGATCTCATGACACGCATCGACGCGGTAAGATCCCTCGACTGCTTTGGCAATGAATACTGTTCATTGAATATTGTTGTTCCACCGGATGTGAATATGAGATGGTATATTTATCAGCTTTCAAAAGACAAAGCATCACAAGGAATCTTCATGATTGTGTTATGATTTCGAAATATTCACCATCGACCGTCCTTGGGTCTGAATTAAAAGCAATGCCTACATCATCAGACAGGAGAGAGTACAAAACTTGACGGCACTCTTCAAACCAGAAATGACGTTCTTAAAGAACGAATTAGCAACATCGCGGGTTCCCATGTCCCATGATCCTAAATCCCATGATCAACTTCTGAACCACACATTGTCAAGTTGGATCTCAAAGCTCACCTCTGACCTGGGGATTGGGTCGATCTGTGATGAATGAACAAACTAATGATAGCTGGCTTAAAATAAAGAAAATTCTTCTGATCATATTGAATAGATCACAATGTAACTTTTATTCTCAAGAAAAGATTGATCTCAAGTGGCAAACGAGTTAAAAACAGGTGGATTGGATCCTTCCTCTTGGTGGACGACTTGGTACCTTAATTATATTGGGGCTTTGGAGCAAACATTCTCTTGAAACCTTTCTTCACAATAAACTTTTCTTTAGGATCTGGATTCAGAAAAGAGTATCCCCACACACTATCTGGATATCATCTTGATTTATTACCATACAACACGTCACTCTCTCCTCTCTTACAAGACTGATTCTTATCAATATAAATCACACGTGGGTATAGCAGAAGTCCTCTTACAAAGACGTCACTATCAAACACTTGAGTATCGGCATGTCCGACAAGATTAATCTAAGACTTTATCAATGCAATCACTCAAACCTTCATCTAAACCAAACGTGTTGTATCTTCAGTTCCAGAATTGCTCCTGAACCTCATGGAAAGGTAGAAAGAAGAGAGCGGATCCATGAATGATGACCCAGTCAAGAACTTCCTATGATCAAGCACTTGGGTAAGCTTGTTTGAGATTGAGGATATACCTCTAAGGAGCTTACAAACATCTGCCTCGGAGGTGTTGAACACTACCAAGGGTTCCAGAATCAATCTGTTTCAACTCGATTCGAGTATTCAAGCATGTGAATGAATTTTTGAACGGTTTATTGACAAAGCTTCTTGTCATGACCATTTTCATTGACAACCTGTGTACAGTGTTTCTCATGTCCTGGCTCAGAAACTAAAGCAAGAACTCCATTTGTGTTTTTCGGATGGAACTTTCTAACATCTTTTCTCTTAAAAAGAAGGAATACCTCTATATTTCCTCCACATTTCTTTTTGAAGGTTGATTTATTGACTTATGTATACATATTTAAGCTTCACTTCTTGTAGAATTAAAATCTTTTACATTTTGCAAATTGAAATTAGAGAAAACTCCAAACAAAGTGAACATGTGAATCTTTACAACATTGATTGAATTGTTGAAGTGATGATCAACATGTCAAACAGTTTTAACCAGGGAACGAAATCCGAATTAGGATGTATGGGTAGTACGTAGTTGAGTATGACCGAGGTAAGTATCAAAGTAACACCCTGTATCGACTGACAACAACTAAGAGACACAGCAAGACACAGTTGACAGCTAGAATTACCCGACTTTAAAGTACCACCAGATTTATTATCAGCCACCAGAGACCAAGTTCAACAAAAGAAACCACCAAACTAACCAACTTGCTACTACGACTCACTTAGCACTACCATCAATCCTATCAATCCTATCAATCTATCTCTCATGATAAACTAAAATCAACCATCAATAAAACTTTCACTCAAGATGATCAAACTGAAATTAGTAGGACCTGCTTTACTTTACAGTATATCAACTTTTGCCAGTTTAGGCGTCTTTCTGGTAAGTACACCTTCACTTTGAATCTTGAATCTTGAACTTTTATCATAACTCATATGCTGTTTCTATTTATATCATTAGTTCGGATATGATCAGGGTATAGTCTTTGATCTTTAAGCTCATTGACAGTTTACTTATCGTAAATTCCTTTTGTTTTGTAGGTGTAATGTCCGGTATCATTACCGGTCCTTATTTTAAGGCTTTCTTTCATCAACCAACTCGATATGAAATTGGAACAATGGTAGCGATTCTGGAAATTGGAGCTTTCAGTTTAGTATTAACATCTTTCCTTCCTTATATAACTTTAAAACTTTCATGGCAACTAAATCTCATCTGATTTTGAATGTTTACTTGGTAATATAGTCACTTCAATCATTTCAGGAAAAGCTGGTGATATCTTCGGTAGAAGAAGAACTCTTTTTATTGGGGCTGTGGTGTTTACTACTGGTGGTGCTATTCAAGCGTTTTCGGCTGGGTTTTCTAGTATGGTCTTTGGTAGAATCATTTCAGGGTTTGGTGTTGGATTTCTTTCGTAAGTTTTAATGATGAAATCGTTGAGGAAGCCTTATTTTTCGAAAAATCGATACTGATGCCCATTTGTCTTACTCAGCACGATTGTACCTATCTATCAATCTGAAATTTCACCTGCGGAACACGTTTGTCTCTTTCACTTGACATTGATCTTTTGGTATCCTGTTCAGCTCAGAAAATGACTCGCTTATTCTATTGTATCATTCACTATCAAAACAGCGAGGTCAATTAGCATGTATTGAGTTCACCGGTAACATCTGTGGATACGCCTCATCAGTGTGGTTAGATTATTTTGCATCATATATTGAATCAGATTGGTCATGGAGATTTCCATTACTATTTCAATGTGTAATCGGAACAATATTGGCCATTGGATCATTAATCATACCAGAAAGTCCCAGATGGTTATTAGATACAGATCAAGATATAGCAGGAATGAGAGTCTTAGTTGATTTACATGGTGGGAATCCTAAAAGTGACAAAGCAAGACAAGAATATATTGAAATCAAAGAAGCTGTTTTGGATGATCGTTTGAGCCCTGATCGATCTTATCTTGCTATGTGGAAAAAATATCGAGGTAGAGTTTTATTGGCTATGTCTGCACAAGCTTTTGCTCAATTGGTATGTTTACACATCTGTTGATTTTTTATTTTTTATTGATTTTGACTGACTTGGTGATTTGTTCGATATCAGAACGGAATTAATGT
>MWRJ01016089.1:0-12780 GCA_002157005.1 Melampsora allii-populina
TATTTCACTCACTTTGAACTTTTGATCATTGAAGCTTTGAAGGAAAATTTAATGAAGACGGACTAAGTACTGAATTTGATTTGGCTCAAACTTTGATCGAACCTCAATCGATCGATTCAGAAAAAAAAAGACTTCTTGATCTTACTTTTCGATCACAATGAACTCAAGCCCTCAACAGGAAATCGATCGTGGTTTTAGAAGCTTGAAAGGTTCAATGTACATAAAAGGATTTCAAGTTTCTAATAAGTCATCAAGATGGGTTTGAAGGAGTTCTTCTCAAGAAATTGGCCAGCGAGACTCAGAGGATTGGATAAACGTTGTATCAACAAATTGAAAGGGGTCAAGATGAATTAAATCATAAGTTTGTACCTCAAGTTTCGTTGATCGAATCATCAATTTCATTCAAGTCCCTTTTCGTCCACTTCAACCTGTGATCCTCTAGAAATTAACCTTGATTTGATCCAAGAACTGACATCATAGAACAAACGAAACACTCCAAGTACATAATCATGTTGTACATTACCTAAAACATTCTTCTTGTTTTGTATTGGTATATATCGCCCGATTTATCCCTAAAATCGTAACCTTCTTTAATTGACCTTTTTTCTTTTGTTTGAATTTAATCAAACTTTAGAATTGTATGCATGTATTCATCTAAAATCGCTCAAACTTTTCTTAAATCATCACGGGTCTAATCGAAGATCACTTTAACAATTTGTATCATCTTTTAAGACTTGTTCATTTCAAGCTCATACAAGCTCATACAAGCTCATACACAGTTCTGATCTGGGATTTGTGAACAAAACCAATCCGATTCAATTAAGATTATGTTTTGTAAGAGGATTTGAAACTGAGGGTTTTCTTGTGGGTAATTGTTCTCACCTTGTCATCGCCATCATAGCGTTTCAACAATAGAAAGTATTCCAAATTTCTCTGCACGCCTTGACATGCCAGAGGATAGGTCTATCAGGTAGGTACATTGCAATGGGATTTCGATATCATGAAGAGGATACGAGGTGTGAGTATTCTATGTAATGCATTCCAATGGCTTTTTACGCAGCCTGTTGGAGTCCAGAATGTGAAATGGCATCATCCCTTAAGAATAAAGACTTCTGCCAATGATGAACAACAAATGACAACCTTGAACCCTTTGAATTTTAAAAAGTAAAGGCCAGTGAGATCTCAACACAAAAAAGCCCTCTTTTTGAATTTTATCTTGAACTCAAGCATGTCATCAATAGATGTGTACTCAAATCTTGCACCTACACCAGATCAACAACCATCTGATCTCAAATGAAAATCAAAAGATCCATTTGCGGTGACTCGCGTGTTTCAAGTTGATGTTCACAAACCCAACACAACAAATAGCATGCAAAGGGTAATCCAGTTCCATTCTGGTTGAGTCGAGTGAGATAGGTTTGTGACAAGTTCAGCCAGCAAGATAAACATGCTATGAGTTTTTGATTCTCAACTTGAAATGTTGATAAGAAACCAAAAAAGCCTTCCTTACAAACTACTCCTTACTTCTGGCAAAGTTGGAGAAGGCCTGTCAAAACTGAATAAAACTGTCAAAACTCTAAAAACCTTTAACAAGCAGTTTGGCATCAGTAGCTGATTTTTTCAAGATTGATGCCTGACATTTTTGAGCGAGTTATATAGGTAAGTGGAATGATTTGAACTACTACTTTGTATGCATATATCTAACAAAATGAACAATGAGGTTTGACTGAGCACATCTTGGTACTATCTACATTCATGCAGGTACAACTCTTCAGATGCGGTATGATGAGATTCTGACCGGATTTTGGATGAACGGTTTCTAGTTAATGATGGAAAAGTCTTAAACCAGTGTTACAGTAAACCATATTGGCTTCATCTGCTGCCTTGAAGACAGCTTCATCCATCACACTTCCACCTGGAGCAGCCACATACTTGACTCCACTCCTGGCAGCTCGTCTTACATTATCCGTAAAGGGAAAGAAAGCATCACTGGCCAATGCAACGCCATCCAATTTCTTCATCCAAGCTTTCTTCTCCTCTTTTGTTAATCGTTCGGGGATTTCATCGAACACAGCTTCCCACTCTTGTCGTTCAGTACTCTTCGGCTCATCATCTCCATCATCTTCCCAGATGGTATCAGTAACGTAAAGGTCGATGGCATTGGCCTTGTCAGCCCGTTTGGTGGTCGTCTTGAATTTCATACCTAGGACTTTAGGGTGATGCCTCAACCACCAGAGGTCGGCCTTAGTACCAGCAAGACGAGTACAGTGGATCCTGGACTGTTGACCGGCACCTAAACCGACGATTCCACCTCGGAACGCGTAAGCCACTGAGTTGGATTGTGTGTACTTGAGTGATAGAGTGGCGACGATCAAGTCGGTGATCGCAGAGGGAGGAAGGTCTGTGGCTTGAGAGACAACGTTTCTGAAGAGATCGGGTGTGATTTTCACGTCGTTTCGACGCTGCTCCAGGGTGATTCCATATACTTGACGACTTTCAGTCAAACCGGGTTGGAAAGTGGGATCCATCTTCAAAGGTAACATATTACAATTAGGATGCTTCATAAAATCCTCTAGCGTACTCGACTCACTGACCTGTAAAACGCAATATTTGCCTCCTTTCTTCTTTCGTAGGATCTCTAAGGCCTCTGGTTCGTATCCGGGAGCAACGACACCATCAGACACCTCTCGCGAGATAATCTTCGCGGTAGGTACGTCGCAGGTGTGAGACAGAGCTAAAAAGTCGCCGAATGACGACATTCGATCGGCTCCGCGGGCTCGGGCATAAGCCTTGGCAAGAGGCGTCATGTCACGAACTCCTTCGACACCAAAGACTTGAGTTTCGACTTCGGTCAGAGGTTCAGAAGTGCCGACGGCCACACCCGCGGGGGAAACATGCTTGAAAGACGCAGCAGCAGGTAAAGGTGGATTGAATGCTTCCGAAAGCTCTCGGACCAAAGCAAACGAGTTCAATGCATCAAGAAGATTGATGTATCCGGGAGAACCGGACAAGACCGAGAATGGAAGTTTTCCTTCCGCAACGAATGCCTGAGCAGGTGATTGATGGGGGTTGGCACCATATCTCAATGTAAGTTGTTGGGCCCTTTGTCGAAGTTCATTCTTGATGTCTAAAGATGCCACCGGGATAGAATCGGCAGAGTTATACTGTTTCCTAAAATAAGAAGAAATGGCAGCATCATACGCTGCGGTCATAGAGAAAGCCTATATCGCGATTGAATCGGAGAAAAGGTTCACGATAAGCTTCAGGAACATCGACCAGACATGTTATGCAAGGTTTTGAAAAGGGGAGAGAAAATCGCTGACTTTCACAGCCAATGAGTTACGGAAACTTTCACTGATACCGCCTAGACCGTTTGCTGAGCATTGCTGCAGAAAACCGGCGTAGTCTGCTGGGTCACAAAGGATGGAGACGCTGTGATGCTTTGTGAGATAAAGGGATCTGATGATAGGTAATGAATAAAACATGTTCACACACCGTTCGTGGTTCTTTGCTGCTGCTCTCAAGAGGGTTACACCTCCGATATCAACTTCTTCGACAGCCTCGGCGATTGTGGGCGGTGGAACTCGTGAGACGCATTTGGTAAATGGGTATAGGTTGCAAACTACTACGCTGATGGGATTGATGGATTGTGATGCGAGATCTGCGAGATCGCTGGGAGTACGACGGGACAAGATACCTGTTTGGCAAATCAATGAATCAGCTTTCCCTGCTTTAAGCGGTGCATGTTTCACTCATGGGTTGAGATACTTACCACCATGAACGACAGGGTGGAGGGTTTTGACCCGACCACCTAACATCTCGGGCGCCCCTGTGATCTCTGACACATCGCTGATAGATTATTTTACAACCATAATCAGGAAAGACAAGCCATGGAGCCTGTACACGAGAGCTCAAACCTGATGGGTAAGCCACTATCCCGAACGACCTTGGCAGTTCCTCCACTTCCAACGAGCTTGACTCCCAATGCATGCAATCCCTTGGCGATATCTAGTAGGCCTTCTTTATTCGAGACCGATAATAGGGCTGGATGTATGCGTTTGTAGCAAAAGTGCAAAGCCGATGGAAGTCAGTATAGAGTTGCAGCCCGGAGAGAAGAATTGAGGAAGAAGAAACGGAGACATACCAATGGGTTTATCACCGTTGGATGGAGTGCTCATCCTTGAGATTGAAAAATTTGATGATCGTGAAAAAAAAGTGTGAATGTGCTTTGAGTGGTGCGGAGCAAACGGTTTGGCGGAGCTCGGTAAAAGAGAAATGGGTGGATCTAGGACTTAAGGATGCGCCATAAAACCCCCTAATGCAAAATAAAACGCGATTGGAGTGCATAAAGCCATGTCTGAAACTTCATATAAGGCTTAAATCAGTCCAGTAGCATCCATGTTTCTGAATGTAGCCTTAAGAAAAATTTCACATGCCCCTCCGTCGCTTCAAAGATGTCGGAACACAATTTCCATTTTGCGTCAACTAATCAAAGCTTACCAAGTGTCCTAAAGCAACCGAAGTTAGGACAAGCACCAATCACATAGTCTCAAAGACGCGCCTGAAAGGATCTCTTGCCCACCATACATCGAAATTTAAATGGAAAAGGAACAGCTCGAAGAAGTGGGTCCTTGTTTCTTGAAACCTGCGGCCGGAGTCGGGCTTTTTGCATCTTAGCATCATGAGAAATGGCCGCTACTTTCTCTCAATTGAGAATTCCTCAAAGCTCAGGAAGAAGGCCTAATGCTAACCATTTTTCGATTTACCAACCGGTCAAGCTCGTAGGGTTTTTGCACGACCGAAATCCAGAAGTGAGGCGATTGGCGGTGAATGCGCTTTTGCCATACACTCCGGCATCCAATGCCAAACGGACAACAATTTTTGCATCTAAAGATTCGAATCGGAAGGCTGGACAACTTGATCAGGATATCATCAATGACTTGAAGAACTTGTGTGAAGATCAGCATGTGTGTGTCTAGTTCATGATCCTGAGCCTTTGGATATCCAAAGCTAACCTCTTCGCATTTCGGCTCTAGTTAACAGCACATGACGCGCTATCCGCTCTGATAAATCTAACTGACGCAGATGTAGTCAGCGAACAAGTGGCCGATACGGATTTTTTACTTTTCTTGCTCACCACCATTGTGGTAAGTAGCTATGTCTCTATGCCCGATCGAGCTTTAGCCAAAAGGTTTTCAAACTGATTGGAGATGAACTTGTGACAGGACCCTTCAGCTATCTTGGCCGATCTTGCTTGCATGTTATGGTCCAATTTGACCAAACTGAACTCAGTTTGTGTAAGTTGTCTGAAATTACCTTTGGTCGGCCACAGTAGCATCGCGGAGGAGGAAGCAATTCAGAAAAAACTGAAGACCAGCTCAACCCCAATGATGGATCTTACGATCGAATTGTTTGCGAGAGGAGAAAGTCGAAAGATTAACAAGCACGCTAATTACGATTTTTTGGCAAGCGTATGGGCAAACTTTTCATCCGTGAGATCACTTCCATTTCAGTCCGCTTTTGTGACAATGGGGCTGATGATTGTTATTAATATAGTACCCGGATGGAAGATCTTATCTTCTGGGCATAAGTCCGTATGTTAAACCGCCATCAGATGCACCACTTGCACAGATATCTCACTTCACAGAACACCCTAGCATAATCCGAAGAGGAGGGTCAATCAGTGCAATAAAGTGAGTGATGCGGAAACACAACGATCAATGCGAAGAAATCTTTAGAAAACTTACCCCAGAATCTTAGGAATTGCTGTTTTTCTACCGATGCACATCATCGCATAATCTCCGCGAAACCAGATGGACTTGAAATCCTGACCTCCATCCTGCTTCCTCTCTGTGGCCCAGAGCCCTTTGATGCCGATGACGAAGAGCACATGCCAGCTGAAATCCAGATGTTGGGATCGGATAAAAAGTCTGAACCTGACCTTGCACTTCGTCACATCTTGATCGAAACCCTCATCCTGCTGTCAACGTCTGCGGAAATTCGACAATACCTTCGAGACAAGCGAGTGTATCGAGTAGTTCAGGTATTACATCTGAATGAACCAGAAGAAGAGGTATGTCGACTTTTCTCAAATAATGGGGGTTGTCATTCCACGTGTGTTTGATTGATACTCATAGACGATGTTTGTGGCTTTTTAGGTACAAGAACAAATTGAGAGATTAGTCAATCTTCTGATGCGCGATGAACCGACCACTGTAGCAGAGAGCGCGAAATGTGAAGAACTTCAGCTGGTTGAAGTATGAAGACTTGTAAAGATTGGCTGCATGCGTAACAAGAGCAAGTAGTCGTGATGAACAAAATCCAGTCATGATTACGCCACAGATCTGAAGTGATCCAATGACAGATGTTTTCTTGATGAGACAAGATCAAAGTGTCCAGTACATTTATAGTTTACACCTTCAATGCAGTTTTCAGAAATTTGAATCCCGTGCATAGAATATAGGCGCTTTGCTACGATGAATGCCCTTGCTATAGCTGATCGTGAACGTGTATCCAATCAAAACATGCTGTGTAAAGATACCACTCAAAGAATCTGTATTCAATCCAGGAGGGTTTTGAGCTCTTTAACGACAAGGAATTTCTCTAGCACCTTGACCAATTTCGCATTGTTATCTAGCTCCTTTCGCTGATCTAGGGAGTTTGGGTGAGTAGAATTCCAGTCGTGATATCGACGGTCCACATTTATGTACCAATGAATAATATCGACTCGTGGATAGGTAGCTTCATCATCATACCAGTTTCCCATCGGTAAATTTCCATTCGTGATCACCAAAATCAAGCCACTTGTGAATGGTCTTGAAGTCTCCTGATGCTAGGCGTTGGGTTTCGGAAGACATGGAGTCTTAACACTGTTAGGCTTGGAAAGGAGAGGAGTCTATCATGTTTTTAGGACTCCTCGAGGTGAGAGTGCAGATAATGTGGATGAAATTGCATTTTTTTGATCAGACTGCTAACGCCGGAGAATCCATCCATGTGAATTCCTAAGAGCTTTTTGAAAGTCAACTCATCACCACTTCGTGATAGCGACACGGAAGAAGATTGGATGTACCCACTTAAAGTTGAGAAGAAGACTCTCCGGGTTTGATAGGAAAAGTTTTCTTATTCGTCTTACAACACCTTTTTCTGCATTCAGGGGTACTGATGCTCCTTCACTCGCGCTCACCCACGGCCACGATATCCAATCTGCGTGCGCTGACCCCTACACCGTGGACCCCTAGTGATGAGATGTGCTTTTTGATCTCCTTTCATTTGCCCCAGAACTAGAAAATTGGAGGATATTACGTCCATGATTCACGACACGGTACCGTGTTGTATGTCAACCAGTCTAAAAAGGTCAAAGTATGAGCAAACACTCAAAGCCAAGGCTATGGATGACCAATCCTCTACGTAAGAGTGTAAATCAAAGTTTTAAATCTTTGACCGAATGGGAAACTTTTTTGTAATTCAGACTCAAGAATCTTAAACCCAAATATCTTCAACAATTCCTCTAACCTGTCATACGATGCACTGGGAGCGTTCCAAGTTGGGTGTGTTCGGATGGCTGGCCATACTACTCGGCACGAGCTGGATCCTGTATTTGTATTCGTTAAGGACGAGTGAGAATTTCGAAATATAAAAATGTTAGACTCATGAATTGAAGAGAAGATTATTCGTTTACAGACTCAGTCACACGACCGTTTCAGCGTTTCTCTTCGTCTCAAGCCTATCCTTATCGACTCTCGGTTGGACTCGCAGACATAACTGGCCCTTGCGTGGAGATTAACCTCGTGAGTTTCGCATGTTTGACTTTTTATCTGGAAATTTCGAACTCATGAGTTTCCAAGCAGATGGGTTATGCCAATGAGGGCCAGATTGGTACTGGCCTTCATATGCGTCTCCGCTCGAGGGCTTTTATGGTGTCCGATGAGTTGGGCCATAATCGCTGGGTTTTGATCAACTCTGTGAGATTTTCGTGTTGCATTATATAATGCGGTATATGTGATTTGATTGACTTGATATCTTTTGAAAATATTAGGATATTGGAATGGGTGTGTCCTTTTGGGTCGATAATGGTCTCATCTCCTAACACACGATGCTCAACTCTTCGCCATCACCTCGTAGGAGACACTGCGATCCGACGAGGAGTGATTGAGCAACTTCAGATCATTTATCCTGGAATGTATTCTGATCAGAATGTAGCTCGTGAGTCAAGAATCAAAGGCGATAGGGAGTCAAATGGACTTTGAAACTGATGCATACCGATTTGCATCTGACAAAATATTTAGTGGTAGGCACTCATAGCCATTCAGGTCCGGCAGGGTTTATTCAAACCCTTCTACCTCAAATCACAAGTAAAGGATTTGTTAAACAAAATTACGAGGCAATCGTAAACGGAACAGTGCTTGCCATTAAACGAGCTCATGAATCATTGGCACCAGGGAAACTTTCGATTGGAAACATGTCTTTACTCAACACCAACATTAATCGCAGCCCATATTCCTACCAGTTCAACCCAGAAGATGAGAGGAAACGCTATGAACACGATGTTGATAAAGTGAATTGATCTTTGATCATTCCTCTTCTATCTCCAAAACAGGTCCGAAACTGATTACATTTTGTCGTGTGGCACTTTATCTCAAAGGACTTTCATCTCGTCAAGTTTGAGGATGGCTTGAGCGGCAAAGCTCGCGGATTCATGTCATGGTTCGCCGTTCATGGAACGTCGGTCTTTAGAAGTGAGTATATCGCTTTTTAAATGACTCATGAAGCTGAGCAGAGCTTAGAAACAACACTAATTTGGTGACTCGGTCTCAGATAACAGTTGAGTATGCTAACTCTTATTTGATGTCATCTGTCGTTGAACATGATCTGATGTTAATCGGTCACAACCATTTCAGCATTGATTGGAAGTGATAACAAAGGTGAGTTCTCACAAGTATAGCCCTCTACTTGGCTCGTTGATTTCCAAGATATAAGAGACTCAGGATCTCTTCATCAATGGACACCTTTTAGGGATGGCTGCGTATCTGTACGAATCCTCTGTGGAGCCAGATAAAATGCCCGGGAACAACACTTTTGTAGCAGGGTTGGCCTCATAAATTTATTACCATATGAGATCACGATAACTAAAATCACAAGTAGATTCTTTCAAGCAAATGTAGGAGATACAACTCCCAATACCCTTGGAGCATATTGCGAGAGCGGTCCAGATGAAGGAAAGCTATGTAGCTTCGAAAAAAGTTTATGCGGAGGGAAGACAGAACCTTGTCAAGGACGGTGAGCGCTCTTCTTTATATGCAGAATCCACAATATCCTTCTTTGGACCATGCTTTTTCAGAAACCTATCAGATTTACTAATACTAACTCGCTTTATATCTCGGGCCTGATCTGTGAAGTGGGCCTGGCTTCCCTGGTGACTCTTGGGAAAGTAACAAAATCATCGGGAAAAGTAAGCATCCTCTTTGAATTTGTCTCTTGATTATAAACTACGTGGCAGGTATAGTTTATATAACTGACAATGTCTTTTGAGATATTAGATCAGAAGGAAGCCGCGGACCAGTTGATGAATTCAGATCTCAAGGCCTTGTCAGGAAGTGTTAAAGCGGTCCACACAACGATCGACATGTGGGTGTAGTCGCGCTTCCCAGATGTGAAGATGAAGAGTTAACTCCAAAGCGTCAAAGAAGGATATTGAAAAAAGAATGACTTTTCTGCTCAGGTCTCGATACACCTTTCGTCACCCAAATGGTACTATACTTCATACTTGCCCGCCGGCATTAGGGTAAGCTCGAGCCTCTATCTTCATACACAATGGCTGTTTTATAATTCCGTGTAAGTTAGATTCGGCTTTGCGGGTGGCACTACCGACGGAGCCGGCCCGTTTGACTTTTACCAGGGCAATAACCATTCGAAAGGTAGTCAAAATCCTCTCTGGAATGCCGTAGGGAGTTTTGTAGGAGGCATTCCCAGCGCTGCGCAAAAGAAATGTCATTTTCCAAAACCAATTGTGGGTCCATTATAGACAAGGAAGCTCTTATAATTTATGTTAGTATTGCTGATGACTTCATCCGTTATTTTATGGTTATCTCATTTTTTGATTGAAAGTTGCTTAATACGGGGCATGCTTCACTTCCGTATGAGTGGTCACCCAATGTTGTGGACATCCAAATATTCAAAGTAGGCCATCTAGTGATACTCATCGTTCCCGGCGAATTCACCACCATGGCGGGAAGAAGAATAAGGTCGACATCTTTTCTTCTCGAGAACAATTTCTGATCTCAATATTGACTGTTGCCTTTCTACATGTTCAGAGAAGCTGTGCGAGCTCAGCTGATCGCACATGGAATACTAGGCGAGGAAGCCACGGTGATCTTGACTGGTCCTGCTAATACTTACACGCATTATGTCGCGACAAAAGAAGAATATGGGTATGAAGTTTTTTTAAAATTGTCTTCAGCCTAGGCCAAATCATCTTGCATAGAAAATGAGTATTCAGCTGATAAGCGCGCACGTTCATGACAAGTAGAGTTCAGAGATATGAAGGTGCATCAACCATATATGGTCCGAATACCTTGGATGCCTACATCAATATATACAAAGGGTTGGTCGGTTTTCTTTCTGATTCGAATCACACAAGCGTTCCAAAAGGTCCAGGAACACCCGACTTGAGATCCAAGGCACTGTCATTTGTGGTAGGCTTCAATTCTTGTGGTAATTCCAAAAGGTGGTCGGCTTCTGTTAGGGGTCCACCTTTGATAGAAGCCATTGAACTTCTTTTAAAACATAGGCAGGGGTAGTATTCGATGGGGTACCTATGGGAAAGTCTTTTGGTCAGGTCTTGAAGGACGTTGATACCAATAAAGTTTACCATCCCAATGACGTCGTGGTGGTCAAGTTCCAAGCTGCTAATCCTAGAGTGCGTTAACCAAAAAATCCCTGCTCCAACTTGTTGATACTATTGCAGATGGGATGGGAACTAACCTTGCGTATCTGTCGACAAATAGAATAATCTGCTATTGGAGGATAGTTACTTCAGGATACAACGTCTTTCCGAAAAGAAGGATTGGATTGACTATAGAACTGACTCTCACCCTTCAACACGTTTTGAATGGAAGAGGGAACATGTGTTGTTAGGTACATCGACCGTCAAAGTGAGTACATAAAATTCCATAAATCAGACTTGTCACAAATGATCATCTTGGAACTCATGCATTGTATCACAATACTTAATAAGGTTACGTGGTAAGATTCGATTTCTCATTCCTCTCTTTGTTCAGAATTCAAGGCATGCCTGCTTATATCTTTACCATTCTTACAGGAATATTGAAAATGCAACTAAATCAGGTGCATATCAGATTATATACTATGGTCATTCAAAATCAATGATTGGAACAAAAACAGCATTTCGGGGTAGATCATCTGTATTCACGGTGGACGGAAAACAGAAGTATAAATCATAGCGTTCTGGTTATCCCGATGATTTCTTCGAGTTTGAAGATTAATTAATTTAAAAGGAAGACCAGAAACCTTTTGATGAAGTGACAACGAACGTCGAGGTGACGATAAGTCAGAGTGAAGCTGTAGATATCTTAATCGAGAGGATATTATATAATTAATTTGCAAAGTATCATTTTTTGAGAATCTTCAATGTATGTGTGGTATGGCGACCCGAAAAACACGAAATCATTTAGGATCTTTTCCTATGCTTTGAGACTTGCTAAAAGTCAAAAATCATCCCTGGTGATGTGAGGACTATTTTTCTCAGCTCTCTGAATTATTGGGACACGTGTATGAACCGGGTCTTAATCGTTTACATTGAGTGTTCATTATTTGACTTCCGAGCATTTCAATGCTTTAGCATCCGTTCCAGCCCGCACCTTGCTTCAATAAACTGTAAATATTTGCGCTTAATGTGTGCTAAATGCTCATTTTGAATTGCACTATGACTGGGGTGACCACGTCTTCAATGGAGTTCCGGATTTGGTCGTGCATCACTTTGAGAATTTGGGAAGCGGTCCACTATTGTGTGGTCTCCAATGCAAGATAGAATGGCGATGATCAGAAGCTGTTCAAATAAGAGTACTGAATAAAGAGGATTAAGACGGAGTAACTGACCTTGAAGATACAAACAAAATTTGTGGGACAAAAGAAATATCCTTCCCAGCATTCAACTTTTCAAACATCAACCCCTTTCCCATAGCTTAGTCGATGACGAGATGTAATTTGAGAGGTACGGGTGGCGAATAGCTCATACGGTGATACTTAAAGTGATACTCACTTTTGGCAGAGATTTGGTTTGTTATTTCAACAGATGGCAAACAAAAAGATTGAAGAGTTGAAACATCACACCTTTTCATTCACACAAAAATCTGATCAAAACTTCAACAAGCTAAGTATTTATCCAAGAAGGAAAACAATGATATTTAAACATTGATGATCCATCGGAGTATGTAAAGAGTATTATAGGTAAATTATACCACTTCCTTTATCTAGAACCCCTGAAGGAGTTAAGCGGTCAACCACCGTGTGGAGACCTTATTTTGCAAGAAAGTTGCAGAATTTCTGGAAAGAATATTAGCAAGGAGACAAGTGCATAATAGAAGCAATGATAGCTCTTGTACTCCATTCAATCGCGTGGAAAGCGTGACTCAAACTCACAACATCCTCTTACAAGGAGTTTTTCAAATCACGATCATAAAGGCAATCTTTGTTATTTCGAGCATGTAACTTTTCGAAGCATTTTGAATTTGAACATGAAGAATTCTAGTTATCATGGTAATA
>MWRJ01016148.1:0-19102 GCA_002157005.1 Melampsora allii-populina
TTCCCCTGGAGCTTTCCGGGGTCCTGTAGTACTGTCTGCTGCAAATGCGTGAATGGTCATAGCTCGATCTTTCACTCATGTAGCACGGCGGTGACATTCCGATCCACAACAACTGGGTCTCTTGCGCAGATGTGTCTGCTCCCCATTCTTCAGAAAACTCGCGATCTCTTTGTCTCAAACTGACTCTGTCGCCTAGGTTCGCGACCAACTGGTGGATGTAAGGTGCACCTGATTAAGCTGAGTGGCGCAGCGCGCTGACGGTCCCGGCGCTGATGCTCGCTGATGCGATGCTACAATGGCAGTGACATATCTGTGACTCTGAACATGCCGGATTTCACTGCTCAGACTATGTACAATAATGTAATAATTTGAATACAGACACAGACTATAAGGCTATTATGTCAGGAAGCTGTATTAATGGATATTTAGATTTTGCCAAGCCGAGTCTGGTTTTGACTCTTGAGCTTAATTTGATTTTGAGCGGTTTCCGAGTTGAACTCGCTTGGCATGCCAAGACTTGCCAAGAACGATTAATCGATCAGAAGCTCAATCAAGCTCATCTCACAGTAGATACTAGCACTAAAGACTAACAACCACTTCTCTCTTAAGCTTTAACCCGTTGCTCCATCTCTTCTTCAAACTTCCTTCCAAGACTACAAAGTTTCCTTGCCTGTCTGTGCTCACATACCATACTTCCAACTCTTCATCTACTCTGTTGTTCACTGCCTTTTTAAGAACTTGCAGATTCAACCTCCTTTTATTTATACGCCACACCCGTTTGTTTGCCAAGCATATATCCTCTTCACTCGAATAACTCCCGCGAGGCATGGTGCATTCGTTGACCCACTCCCTTTCTCGTCATCTGCTCGACTCGACGGCTGAAATATTTACCTGCGAATGGACTGAGCCTTTATGTGGTTTAGTGTTCAATGACCCAGAGGTAGGCTTTCGATATCAGATTTGTTCTCCTATCGCACAATTTATTCACTGACCATCATGTGCGCTGTCTCCACCCAGGCATTATATCATCACCTATGTGATCAGCATATCGGTCGCAAATCGACCGGGAATTTAACCTTGAAATGTCATTGGAAGGTAGAGCCGCTCATATCTGTTTGCTAGACGAGCACTAGACTCATTAGGTTCTACTTTGTAGAATTGTGACACAGTCTGTGTGAAGCGTGATCATATCACAAGTCATTTGCGAGGTAAGCACCTATGACTTGTATCTTGTCTTCAAGCCTGATTCTGTCAGTCTAATAATTGAAGGGTATATCTTTCTTTCATAGTGCATACGCCACTCAAACCACACAGTTGTGAGGTACGCTATCCATTTCCATTTTTTGCATTGGTTTGAATGTCAACACGGGCAGGTCGAGACGATTTGACAGATAGGCTGACTCCAAGTCAATCCCTCCATAGGTTTGTGGCAAAGCATTCAAGCGCCCTCAAGATTTGAAGAAGCACGAAAAGATTCATACCGAGGAACATCACATACAGCACAAACACTCCAAAGCCATGACTATCAGTGCTTCGACTTCCAGAACCGATGCTTCACGTCAATACGCACCTCTGCCTCATCACGCGCAATCGCAATTCCAGCCACCAGCATACCCGCTATACTCGGGACAGCATTCGACCCTACCATATCCTGGCATCTCAACTGCCCAACTCGTTGGGCAACAGCAGCAGATAAACCACCGGACTGCTCTTCACCAGGCCGCCCAAGCGGCTGCTCAGGAAGTCTACAATTCGGTCTTGGCTTCCTCTAATCTCAATGTGCCTGGCAACCATCATGCTCTTCCACCTAGCACATCATCATCATACCCCAGCACATACTGCATGTCAGCCCCTTCCTATCCGTCTCAATCTTCGGCCACCTCGTTATATCCTAGATTGAGCCCTTCGGGAAGTATGGAGAACTCCATAGCAGGCTTCGCGCCTGTTCCCGTAATGTCTAGCAGCGCATGCGCATATCCAAACTCGGACACTGTCATGCCAGCTTGCCATAACAATCGGCCTCCTCCATCGATCAGCCATGATCCTTCGTCCTATCGTAACACGGACCCTTCTATGCCTCATGGACATCGCATATCAGTCGAAGGTGGTCCTTCTACGCATCGAAATGTAGATGCTTCTATGAACCTTTCTGCTGGTTTTCGATCGAACCCTGTGGATAATAATAACACCTTCAGAGACGAACCACGCCCTAATTCCGGCACCATTCCTAGTGTACAAGGACACAAACGTGAGTTTGATGAAGTGAGGCACGAGTTAATCTCAAGGCTAAAGCGGGGTAAATTCGATGAAGGTTTGCAATGTTAGTAGCCCTTTCTCTTTGATGTGCGCATCAATTTGATGCTAAGAATATTGTTATCGTAGCTATTGAACGCGTTGCTAGGTTATTATCACCAGAAACAAATTATAGCCTCCCAGACTTGGATCGTCGCAACTCGCTTTCTGATATGTCTTCTACCGCTTCTTCCCCTCATTCCTATAACAATGACGTTTCAGCATCTTTCACTCCACCCAGCGAACTTGACTGGCTCGCCGAACAATCGGAGGCGGATAAGTTAACCGATCTCCTGGCGTCAATTGGAACTGAGATCGAGTCCGCCACTGCCAATGCAATTGCAGGTACCTGGCCGGAAGACGTACCATCATATAACGTAGCTTTCCCGCTCGATCCAAATGCCAATCATAAAATGCCATTTAATTTCTCACCCCCCCCTATCCCCCAAACGTTCAATTCCAACCCAAGCTTTGGCTCTTATCAAAGTCAAGCTCACCGTCGTGGATCTGCACACAGCTATCATTCCTTATCTCCTCCCACCAACTTCAATTCGTCTCCTCATAGCTACCCAGTTCTTCCAACTTTTAGCTCAGATCAAATGTTCAATGAAAGCATGTCCAACATTCAGGAAAACATTCGGGTTTCAAGACCACTCGCTCCTCCACAAATTGCATCCGTATCTCCATCTTCTTATCCGATGAACATCCAGAGAGTCACACCATTGCAAAGAGCTGTACCGGTCGTCACTTCCGCTTCAGAGTCGCTTGTGTTGGTTGACAGTCCAGGAACGGGTGGTTCGGACTCCACTCATCCTTCCTTCAACCAAACTGCGGGCTGCGAGGATCCTGATTGCAAAGCCAAGAAATTGGAATTAGCACCTTTGACGTCCTCGAACAAGTCGAATTCGGGAACAAGTACTACCTTACCCCCTCTCAGGTCTTTATTCGGAAATGTCAACACGCCTTCACAAAACTCTCCCAGCCCTCCCGCTGCTAACAATTATTCGCGACCTAGTGACCAAAAGCCTCTTTATCCCTCTTTGGTCAACCTCACTGCGTCCTTTTCGCGTCTAGCGGATGAGGTGCAATCCCCTTGTGTGGAGCGACCAGGGACGGCTGATTCATTGTCACGTCGGGTACACGGTATGAAATTGGCATCTAGAAAAGGCAGTGTCGCATCACTCAGATCGGCACCATCACCACCAGCTTCAGAGGTTCCTTCAATCGAATCTTTGGATGAACATATGACTGTGTCTGAGACGGAGTTTCAACATGACCCAGACCTACCTTATAAACGGTTTCGAGTCTCTCATACATCTACTGCCTTATCAGCATTCACTCCATCGAGCGGTGCCCATCTATCTGTGGAACAACAAGAAAAGTTGTATCAAGCAAGGCGGCAGTTGGCAGTTGTACATGCGATGATTGTTAAAGTTAATGAGATACATCGTGTGATGGCTTCGAAGCGCTTAAAAGGAAAGGTTATCGAAAGAGATGGTACAGGAGGTCCTGAGAACGATTCTCTTTGTTCAACTTTAAGAGAGACAACATTTTAAGAGATAATTTGGTTATTGTGGATACTGTAGCCTGAATAACAAATACACGCTTATATCACATTGATCTGCTTTTTTGAAAGTCCTCATCTTTGCGGTTGTATCATTTTATTGTCAATTGAAATCAACCTATCAAAAACTTCGTTCGGAATAGTTCACTATTGTCTCCATCATACATTCTCGGTCCATTTCTTTCTTTTTTTGATCACGAGTTTATTTTATCATCATTTGTTTTTTCGAAACTTGTTCTTTTGGTCATCACTCTTAGCTTTTCAAGTTGTCATCAGACTCACTCTTTGATCCAATTTCGTTATGAGATTTCATATCATAAACGCAGTGTTCTCTTTTTCGTTGTACATTTGTTTTGTTTAGTGGTCAAAGTTGTTATTGAAATCAAAGACTGCACAGTATCATTGTCATTGAATTTATTTTCATGACCTGCCTGTGTATGAAGAGGTTTTCAAGGCAAAGACCAATAACAAAGAATTGGCTGTCTCGCGCTTTAGATTTCCAAGCAGCACTGAGCAATACTTTTGGCACAGAGTATCATTTGTACTGACTGCCTATTTCGTAAGTTGGGTTGGCCTTTGCTTAAATCTGTCATAACAGCAGAGGTGTCTTGAATATTTGATCGTAGCATAGTGCGAAATTCTAATAGCGTGTCTTTCATACTACCAAGGTGGATTGTTTCCAGCAGCTTATATGAATCCAATGGCAGCTAGCCTGTAGCTCGTAAGTCCACTCATTCTATGAACAGAAAAGGAACTGAAGGTCAGGATCAGTAGAGCAAAATTGATTGATGGGTTCCCGGTTCTCAGTCTTTCACAGACAGAAAATTGGCCACAAAAGAAAATGAAGAATACAAGGCTGTGAGGCTGTAAGGCTTATTTGTCTGTCTTCAATTATAAAATAACGAATTGATCTCTAGATGAACGAAATCAATCTTTCAATAGCTTCAAGAATATCATCCTCTGATAATAGTACTATCAGTAACTTTGAATGCATGTAACATAGGGATCAAGATCTCCATATGAATGATGAATATCATTGGTTTAAAAAGTGTAGATTAATGATAAGAGTGATATTAACATCAAAGTATAGGTTAGCCTAGAATCTGTTCAGATTTATACACTACAAGACATATTTCAAAAGGAATGTCAAGTAATGTTACAAGGTTTCAATGAGATATGATCTTCAATCACCTGAATGAATGAAATCATATTTTAAAGACTTCTTACCCATTGTAGATGAACGGAACAAACGAAGGTTGGATGTTCAGAAAAATCTAGCAATATATTGAAGTATACAGCCCGGTGTACTTGTTGAGCTAAATGTAAATGTGACAAAGGCTCAGTAGTGATAAAGGTATGGTGAATTACATGTTGTTAAAGAGTCGTAAAGAAAGCACTGTATAGATTGTCTAGTGATACAGAAAGAGATAAAACTATATTATCAAAGGTATTCTAAGCTTTCACTATTATTAATCAATCGTCCAAATCCCAATCCAAGTCACCGGCGCAAAGTCCACTTAGCAAAGAAATTGATTCATCATCATGATGTTGAACAGGCTTGGTAATAGTGTTAGTAGATGCAGAGGTAATAGGGGTTGTAGTCGTGGTCTTCGTTGTGACTGGGGTGATCTTGGTGGTCTTCGTGGTGGACGGTGTGATCATGGGAGTCTTTGTTGTAGAACGTTTCATAGTCGTAACGTTCGTTGTGTTGAAATTAGTTTTAACGGGATTGATAGGAGGTTGTACACGCGGTAAGATTTTTGGTCCTACAGCTGTTGTAACTTTTGAGACAGGCGGTGGTACCTTCGCAGGCACCCTAGATATCGC
This sequence comes from Melampsora allii-populina, assembly GCA_002157005.1. NCBI lineage: Eukaryota > Fungi > Basidiomycota > Pucciniomycetes > Pucciniales > Melampsoraceae > Melampsora > Melampsora allii-populina. The sequence goes on from MWRJ01016148.1 coordinate 5,684, forward strand.
TGTTGGGTTTTTGGTGAGTGGTGGGACTTTTGCTACTGAAGCCAGGCGGGGCCCATTCGCTAGATTAACAGAGTTCGTGTTTGGAGGTTTGGGGGCGGGGCCGTTGATAGTAGAGACTGTGGGGTGTGCCGTGCGTGTGATGGGTACTGATCGATCAGAAGGAAGGTTGGAAATAGAGTTCAAAGGAAGCTTTTGCAAAGTCGAGGGTACCGCTTTAGACTGTAATGCTAGAGTAGTAACTTTAAGAGGTGCACGATTGGACGTTTGTAAGGTATGCGCGTTGGGTTTGAGGCCAGGCTTAGAGATTGTGGTCCCAAGAAGGGGTTTCGGGCTTCGATTATCAGGAGTACGTTTAGAAATATGAGCGCCATTACTATTAGTGGTCGAAGCGAGAACGCGGGGATGGATGGGGGTAGTTCTGGTAGGTGTTCGACTTGGGCTCTTAGTCAACCGTTTCGGGGCTAACAGAGATTGGCCCTAAACATCAAAAAAGGTGAAGTGACAAACAAATAAGGTCAGTACGTATGCAAATAGGTTTCAAATGAAACCACTCAATAGGAAGAGGAGACTAACGCAGGCTTTGGCTTTCGTTTTGTCAACTCTCTCTGCCAGACGATTAAGCAAAACATCAATCTCTGTATTGTGACGGGGTGCAGAAGACGCGCTATTTGACGCGCTTTCAGAGGTGTTGACTACAGTTTTCCCCTCGCTCAAAGATTGACGGTCTCTCAATCGCTTATGTTGCCTGAGTGACCTGCGTGATTCGCTTGCGGTAGATAAGCCCAGTGGAGCTTGTGGGAGTCCATTTGAAGGAGAAGAATGAACGTCGATGACTGTCTTTGAAGGTGATGGTATTCCTGCTGCCGTAGAATCTCGCTTGGGTTTTGATGTGAGTGGAGTCAGATTAGATGTTCTAGATCGATGATGAGGTGAATCTTCCCAGTATACTAAGAGGTCTTCATCTTTAACACCTGATCGAGGTAGTGAAGTAGGAGTAGGTAGGTTTTGATTTCGCATATCATTGGTGTTTCCCGTTTTTGATGTTGATGTTGATGTTGGTGTTGTTTGGTATTTCCTTTTCCCTTTCTTGGAACTTTGTAGAGGAGGAGCCTGGTTCGAAAGTCTTAAGTAGATACTAAGCTTAGGTCCTAGGATGCACTTAAGGTCTAAAGCTTAAACTCAAATTTTATGTAATTTTAAAGTTCGATTTGAAAATGTGAATCCTGACTCCTGAGAGTAAACTCGATATATCTTCCTCACTTCACTGAGTAAAATCTAAACAAAGGCTGTTACTAAGTCCAAGGGCATATCAGAGGTCAACTCATCAAAGCTGGGCCTGTGTTCCCTTTGAAAAAAGTGGCCACATGACATCTCTGAACTTCATGTTGGCGGAAAGTCATACTTTTTACTTTGGAAAGGAGGCAAATGTACATAAGACACATGATCAAAGAAATGAAACCTTTTGTGAATTTGACCCTCCTTGACAAAACTTAGTTACACAAAAAAGTCCGGCTGCACGTGGGTTCAAGCCGTCAATTTAAAGACAACACACATATCAGTCTCGCAACTGTCCCATTGGCTACTAACATCATAGCTAATCATAGCCATGAGGATCCGAATGCCATGAAATAGATTAAAAGACTCATGGAGATGGCAGTTATTACACTAGAATTGACTAATTCAATGGATACTATGAGAGACGAGGGTGGATATTTGATTTATGCCTTCGACATGCCCATTAGATGTCCATTGAAAAATCAATGATTTGAGAAACGTGGATATAAAAGTAACCAGAGTACAACAGCTTCAAGAACGCTTCTTGGTCTCTCTTTCTTTTCTTTTCTTAGCCCTAAGCTCTTTCCTACCTCGTGGATCGACCATCTAACACAGGAGAAAACGCATAAGCTTCACAATCAAAAGTCAAAAAGTGAAAAAAGGAATGGAGGCTTTTGTTACGCACTTTATAGCGACCCTTGACACCCTTTGGTCTTCCTTTCTGTCCACGGTTGAAGCCTTTGGCCACTACGACCTTCACTTCATTCTTTTGTTTCGGGTTTTTGCTCATTCGGTTCATTAATTTTTCAATCTCACCAGATTTTTCCTTTTCAGTCAAGTCGCTAGATGCATTCACAAGGTTAGCCTTATTCTGCATCTTTTCAATCCTCCGTAATGTTCTCAGTTTCTTTCGACCCTTGGCTTCTGCTACTTTCTTGATCGGTCGAGCGTCCAATGCTCTCATCTTGTCTCGTAGAATCTTCACAGCTTCCTTGGTGACCGGTACGTGTTCACGAAAATGTCGCATCTCATCGTCTTGAAACCAAGGTGGTAATTGGTCTTTTTCGTCAAAGAAGGCATCTCTTCTGAACCCGGAATCAACCAGTTGATCTTTTGTTTTCCGTCGGTTAACAAGATCAAGGGCCAGTTGCATTGCAGCGGGAGTTAAAAGTCCTTTCTCTGTTGAGATCAGTAAGACGCAGGAGTCAGTGCAGTGATCAAAGTGACGATGCAAAGAAAAAACATAACATACGTTGTACTATGCGAGCGTTTTTCTCGTCTTGATCAGAATCTTCTTCATCCCATACAGTTGGCTTTACAGGCTCCTGAGGCACGATTTCAAAGTCATCATCACTCTCGTCAAACTTTTCCGTTTCCTCGTCTGCAGACTCATCGGATGATACGACATGCGCTTCGCCATCTTCATCATCGTATTCATCTTCGTCTTCCTGGTCTTCATCATCATCATCATCAAAGTTCAGTTCGCCTTGAAGGCCCTTAACATCCTTGAAGACGGGTTGATCAAACCACCTCTCTGCAGCTTGGGTTTTCACTTCGCTAGAATGATTTGTCTTTTCTGATAAGTCGGTCAACAAACGTTGTTTTGATTTAGAAGCGGATGCCTTTGAGCTTAAACCCCGTTCAGCCATAATTCGCGCAGCTTGATCAGTCACATCTTCTCCTTCACTATCACTATCTTCCTCATCATCAGGTTTGCTAGTTTTAGCAAATCTAGCTCGCTTCTTTCGAACCATTTCAATATCATCACCACTATGTACACTATCCCCATCCTCTTCGTTTAGACCAGTCCATTCCTGTTCGCCCTCATCGTGATGTCGACGAAGTCGTGCTTCCTCCCGAACTTTACGTTTCGTATCTTTATTCAAAATCTTTTCTTGATATTGATCATATGCTACACCTACAGAATCTTCCAAGATTTGTAACTTCTTTTCATCTTCTGATAAATCCTCATCATCGCTTTGATCAGAGAATACTGATTCTTCTTCATCTGTTTCTTCATTTTCAAAACCTTCTTGATCATGGTCGGAACCAAAGTCGTTCTGATCAATTTCTTCCAATCCGAAAACTTCGTCATCTGCTCGTTCTAATCCGATATCCATAGGTGTTGTCATCTGAAGTTGCATTCGCTGGAGATCTCGTGTGCGTTTCTCGTTCAACCGTCTTCGCTCGCGTTTCTTTTGGAGGCCGGTTTCTTCTTGAATACGTTGAAGCTGTAGAGTTGAGACAGTCAGTTTGAATTTGTCACAAATTCCACCTCCATTTTGGAAGACTCATCAAGATGATTGCTAGGGAAATATGTAACGCACTTCTTGTTCCATTTCCTCATCTTCATCCAAAGGCTGAATCTCTATAGCATCTTGTGGTAAATTCTCCTCGGGGTCTTTCTTAATAGTGAGCCCCAAGATTTCTCTAACAGCAAGACGCCATTTCAGAATCTTTTTAAAATCTCCCTTTCCCAATACTTTCAAATCTTGAAGATCTGTCAGTATTGCCTTGCTGGTACATTTCATTTTTAAAATCATCTTATCTTCATCCGTTTTTCCAAATTTGATAGTATTAGCCACACCGAGAATTTTGATAGGATCATTAGCCTTGATAAGTTCTGTAGCTGGGACAGCTTTATGTAAGATGTAATCGCCATCTTGATAACCATCTCGTGCACGTTTCTTTTTTTCAGGTTTGAAAACATTTTGAGCATTCGGCGTAAGCTTGTTACTATGTCCCTCCGTATCCCCATCAGCTGCTATTGGTACTAAATCAAGGTCTTTGAAAACGTGTGCAGGATCGAGAAGTCGAGGATCGATTTTCTTAGGAGCTAGAAAATTTTGACAAACTACGAAAATTTCGGCTGAGACGTTACGAGATGAAGGTGGTTTGGTTGATTCAACTTTTTTGAAAAGTTGGTTGAAAACATATAAAAGTGAATTGTAATCTTTAGATCTGAAAACCTTTGTGACAAAAGTTCCACCTGGAGCTAACATCTCAGTTGCGAGTTTGAAAGAGTGTAAGACTAGCTCAGCTTGACTGAAAGCGTCTTGAACCCATGCAGTACCGACATTTGGTGCACCATCGTGCAACACACTTATTTTGAATAAGAAAGACAAGCGAGGTAAGAATCAGCTTGTGTCGTCTAGGGTCAATGGAGATATACTTGGTTTTAGATAACTTACACATCCGCTTTCCAATCCTTAAGTTCACTTCGAAGCCATCGTCTACAACTTTCAGTTCGAATATCCTCTGTGGCTGTTACAACCTTTGGTATAGGCTTAATAGGTACCAAATCAACCCCAAGAATTAAACCTGATGTATCACGAAAAATCCAAATCAACCTCAGATAATCAATGCATAAAGATAAAAAGGAAGAAAGTGACGTACTGTTAGCTGGCATCCATTTAGCAGCAACTTGAAGCCAACCACCTGGTGCAGCACAAAGATCGATACAACATCTAGCAGATTCAAGAAATTGATATCGTTTATTAAGTTGAATAAGTTTGAAGGCAGATCTAGCTCTGTAACCTTGTTCTTTTGCTAATCTATAATATTTATCTAATCGACCTTTTGCTGTCTTCTTTTCTCGTTTACCCATTATGAAATAATTTGATGTGGGTGATTGATTTGATCAGATTGATAGAAAGGAAGTTGTATCCTCCCAGGTAAATTGGTGTGGATTCGTCCAAAAATGTCAGTCGACAAACTTTTGCCAATCGATCAGCAAAAAAAAACAACCTGCATATATGCTTATACTGGGTGTTATTTCTACCGAGCTGCGCCTGCTGCCCCGGTCTTGCCCCGACCCCGAGCTAACGGAAGTACATATCAAGACAGCCTGAACTGATCATGCATACAAAGCCTGATCGAATCAAGAGCAAAGCAAGACACAGGGTCTCATGATTCATTGTTTCAAATTCAAATTGCATGTGGTATGTAGCTGTGCTAGCTCCCCAGATAGTGATCATCAAGAAACTATACAAAGCTCTACCCCACTTCATATCTCAAAAACAAAAACTGAACAGTAATTCTTCATCTTATTACAAATTCATCATTAGCCTCCTGAGCACGTGTTTTTCCGGCGTTGATGATTGCGTTGCACTTTCAACCAGATTTCAGTTCAAGTTTTTTTTAAAAAATACTTTTTATACACACAAAAAAATGAAGTTGCATTTTATGGTCAAATCTGAAGTCTCCTAGCTTGAACCTTGACAGAAAGAGGAAGGAGTGATGAAAAGGAAAATGAGATCAATGTTTTTAATATCATACAAAAAAACCACAATGCTATTCCCACAAAAAATCAACAGTCAAGAATGTAGGGAAAAACACAATGTATAACAAAAACCCAGACTATGTCTAAACATGAATCCAATCAACCCATCAATCAGGAATTCTCATGAATCTTAGGTTCAACTAGATTATCTTTTGTCCAGGACCATTGTTGTAAAGCAGTACCCCAACTTCCAACATTTCCAGGATGATTTTCATTTAACCTTTTCAATTGATTTTGCATTGGTGGATTAAATTGTGAATCAATTGTTTCTTGTGGTCCTTTCCATAGTTTAAGTCCTGATGAATCTTTTTGAGGAATTCTAAAAGGATGTGAGGCAGTGTTGAAAACAAAAGAGTCTAGAGATATGAAGTTGGGGTCTGAGAATAGCAAGTAATAGTATTTGAAGCTGTTTTGGGGAATATTCAGTAAGAAGTTTAATAAGAAGAATTTGCAGTAGATAGGTGATGTTTGAGTTAGCCTTATCTTCCTTCCATGTGAGGGTCTTGAGATTCATGATTTCAAATCTGGAGCTTACCTTTCCGCAAGGACATACACACCTTGATTGTCATCCAATTCATGTCCAGATTGTTGGCTTATATCTTTCAACTGAGCAAATCCCGTTTCAGTTATACATTCTTCAACCCAATTAGTAAACCTTTTTGATTTCAAGAAAATCTCCAGAGCGTATAAGTATTCTTTTAGCATCCCTTTTGAGAGACAATTTTTGATTGGGCTCACATAATCCATCCTTTGTCTTGCCATTTCCTATCACCAGTCAGTCTCCACATGTAGAAAACAGCCCTGAAAAAATAGATGAAGTGTTTCTTAAGTTAAGTTGAATCTATAACAAAGGAAAACAATACTAACTCAATTGTATCTGGATACGATAAAAATCGCGGATCTTCAAGTTTTACGCCTTGAATGGGCTCTCCTATTGGTTTTTTGTATGTTGCATCTGTGCAAGCAAGGAGAAGAAGCAATTTTTTCCAATTCTTAGCATCCTTAAGTGGGTTTTCTCGGAGTAGAAATGAAAACCAAGCACTCACTTGTAAGATGGACCTGTGCCCAGTACTCAGTGTTTGAAGGATCTTGAACCACAATATTTTCAGCTGCAAGTGCCACAGGGCTTGAATCGTACGCCCACAGGCATGTTTCTGTTTGCTGATAGTAAAGAATCAATGTGTGAGTAAATCTCAGTCTACTTTACCTCTTAGAGAAATAGGTCCCATCCGGCGATCGGGTAACATCCATCTGTTTGACACAACTTGAATGACAAACCTGTAAAGCAGTGTCCAAGTCATTTTGCCTACCCAAGATTCTGGCCCCCATGCCAATGAATGCTGCAGAAGAACAGCTATCTTGCGTAAGGCTAGGGGTGTACACTGGAGCTTCACCTGTATTGCTTTGTTTACCAGCAATGACAAGCCCTTCAGCGTCCCGAAAAAGTGCAATCTTCTTGAATAAGAAGTGCAACAAAGAGTCTAGAGCAGATTTGAAGGTATCATATTCTCCGTCTTTGCTACCCAGTAAAAGTAGCTTTTGCTTAAGCTGATGTAGGTATCTATATCAGTATTTTGATCATTTGATGACACTCTATTGAAGGGGAACACTTACCAGGTATTCATAGTAGCAGTTTGACTTGTGTCCTAAACTGTATTCACCTTTCATATCTTGTGGTTTTTCAGGTTCGAATGTAGTTGGGAATAGGGCTCCTAACCTCGATGACGATGTGAAGTCTTTGCTATTCAAAAAACTCATAGCTCGTTGTACCTAGGATATTCCATCGCAGTCTTCATCAAGCTGCTTATCATTCTCACGTAAAGCTGTTGGATCCACTTACAACATTTATGTAGTATTCATTACCAGTGAGCTGTGATAGTCGGGTGAGTTCCAACACAAATCCACTTGCTGCTGCCAAGTGCGTTACACCTGTTGGTGATCCAGCAGGATTTCTATATTGAATCCAATACATATTTGTTAAGAAAACGGAATAACCAGGATATCTCAAAACAAGACACTTACAATCCAAGTTGGTAGCTCTCGATTGGGATCCCAGATTTGGTTCCGAATGCTGGAAGAAGCCAATTTGCAAGTTCCTCAGCTTTTGATAGCATCAACCGATCACCTGACAGGTCGTAAGCCGATATCAAGGCCCCAAGATCTGAAAAAGCAAGAAACATAAGATGAGATAGAGCTACTTGAATGTTTATGGGTTTGTAAACTAATCTTGGGCTGAAGGACTTACTTCTAACGATCGCCTCAAATATATTGACGACATCTGTGGATGATTTATCCGTTAAATTGGAATTCATGACGCTCGACCAATCAACTGCTCGAATATGCGTCCTTGCATACTGAGAACATAGCATGAGTATATCGCTCAAACATGACTTTAAGCTACAGTTTTAAGTCAAATCTGTAGGAACTCACGTTGTACTCCCTGGTCATATTCATGATGAGCAAAGTATCCCTGAGATCATGAGGTTGATTAGGATACCGTAATCGGAACACGGCTGCGGTGTGAGTCTGATCACTCACAAAGATTGAATTATAGTAGATCCCCAGCCATTGAACGTGTTCACGCCTTTGTTTGTCAACGGTCGCACTTCATCAAATCCCCAAGCATGTTTTTTGTACCCTTCCCAGGCGTGACTGAAGGCTCGAGTGACCCATGCTTTTCTCTGCTTGGTGACTGACTTCTGATGTGAGCCGTTCCATAGAGTTTTGTTCTGGAAACCGGGCCACTGAATTTTTAGAAGGCTTTCACCTCTTCCTGGTAAGCTTGCCAAAGCTGGATCCCATCTCTGACGTGGAATTTTCCAGGTTTCTGGGTTTGTTTTACCCTTTGATCCGGTTGATTGTCCATATATTTGAGCAATTGGAACAGGACTAAAATGTTTATCTGAACGAGGTTGGATTGCATTGGGTGAAGGCCAAGTTAGGTTTGGCGGTGCATGCATACCCTGCCATCCCATAGGTAGATCTTGGGATGGTGTGAGTGGAAACCTTCCCTTTGAAAGGTACTTCACAGTCTTAGCACCTTTTTCGGTGGTTGGATCCCAAGGTGTCTCTGAACTCGGCAAAAGATTTCCATCAGGTCCTGCTTTTCCGGATAAGAGGTCAGACGCAAGTGGAATCTGGCTTGAATCTCTGCGTGTCTTCGAGGCAGATAAATTCGCTGCGAGGTACATAATTGAGAGAAGTAGTCGTAAGCTTGTGATGGAAAAATAAGCATGCAGTATATCAAGCTGTGCACTTACAAGGATTATTATGAATAGATATACCTGGATTGGGTGATATCAGGTCGAGTATAGCATAACTCAACAAAACACAAAGAATGGAATAGAAGGAGATGGTAGAGATCGAGAGAATATATGCATAGAACGCTGTTTTCCAGCTGGAGGTATCAGCTTTCGTCTCGCGCATGATGCTTGGAACTTGAAGAATAGATGATCCGCCTAAAAATCCGGATCTACTTCTCAACTAAAGTTTTAACAGAAATGCTGGATTATTCTCAATTGTTGTTAGTACTTAATTTGTATACAAAGCGGAAGAAGGTATTGTGACAAGAAAAACGGTTGATGGGCACCAACAAAAGACAATGACAGTGGTTAATAAAGCCAGCCTTGAAGAGGCTGAACAGCCCCTCTGGAGTCAATCGGCAATTGCGTAGTTGCACTGCAACGTGATCTGAAATGTCAATTATCTCGAGAACATTGCGACATGTTGCATTGCCAAACAACCTATAGCGATTAGTGTTCGGGATGCTGAGGTTTCAGCGTCTACAAGACATCTACGACCTCGACAACTGCAAGCTATCACTGGATCCCGGGGGTTTGCTGGCAGTAGAGTGAACACCAGAGGCGGTAAATATGTTACTGGACCTCGGATGCGCATATTTTGAGGTCTGGTTGCGTTTTCGAAGACGGCGAACAAACCCGTGTTAGCAACGTACATCAAGTATTTCAGCAATGTTATCCAGGAAATAGGTCCATTCAAGAACCCTCGTGGTCGAACTTAACAAAGTCCCTCGCATGCGGTAAAAGTTAAGTTCGCCTCGCACTCAGGATGTAGGGCAGCTTGGGTGAAACTGAACTATGCATAACCCGACCAAATCGAAGAACAATCTTCAAGGTCGCCCTTCCCTTCGTTTCGCACTGATGAGGTAATCATACATCAGGTGTCATTTGACAGGAACATGTGTACCGCTGCCAAGCCTGGTTGTTTTTGAGCAATAATTGTGGTTCCAAAGCTCCATAAGACTTCTCAAACATTGTGTCACTACCTATAATTTGGCTTATAAAGCACGGCGATACTGCGAAACAGCTGATCCCATTTCAAGTAATTGTGGCTGATGCAGGGGGTTGATAATTAAAAAAACTATCGTCCTATACAGTACTCAAGATCGCTTTCATCTCTGTAAAGATGGATTATCAAAAGCAGCCTTGATTCTCTCAGCCTACTGAGAAAGTTGATTTATGTGCTAGACCTATTGTTTGAGTCTGATGAAAGCTGGACTTCCTTGACAAATTTGCTCCGGAATCTTACTATCTACACGCGGGAAGTGGTGTCCCAAGACATTTAGACCACATCTAGCTCACACATCCCTTTAAAATCAATGCCGATCCTTTGCATTCCAGAAAACTACTGAAGACGAAAAAGCCTCAAGTTAAACTGAGCAGCAAAGAGAAAGGAAAAATCGCACAACAAGACAACAAAGGTTTGAAGATGGATTATGCAAAAAGGAGAAATAGATTGGAAAATTCAGGAGGGCAAGAGAGAATAAAAAAAGGAAATGAATTTGGAATGCTACCGCGTGATATAAAATAATCGATAGGAAATATTGGAAAGAGTTCTGAAGGGGGAGAAGAACTTAGGGGAAAGAGAAGGCAGTCTAAGCAGAGGGAACAATGAGGATACTTGTAAGCGAGTGTAGTGAAAATAACAAGTCCGATGTGTCCGAAAAAAAAACTCTTGATGCGCAGCGAATCAAACTAATCAAGATTCACAAAAAGTGCTGAGGTGTTGATTTGCTGGTCACTTAGCCGCAAACCATCTTGTGGTCCATATCGTGACCAAGTTGGAACCTCAAATTATAATCCGAATGCCATTGAGAGCTTTGTGGGTGTTCGAAACTATGTGTGAGGACTCGTAAACGGTGTAGGCTGATTAACAAATCGAAAGCAGCTATGTCAGATTAGTCCGTGTTTGATTGAAAGCGTTGAACAAGAGCTGGTGCATCTGAATGTGTGGCGGCCACTATTAGCGCTGGAATATGGGTATGATGTACTGAAGGTGATGAGATGAAGAGTAGGGAAGCGCATTCGAGGTTCGAATTATATGTACACTACATTGAGTCAGGACGTCGATCATAGAGATAAAAACCCGGCCGACAAGAGTACTCCAAGAAGCATCACAAGCTGGCAAGCGCGAGCATCAAGTCCAGCTGCAGCGCCTAGCTTTTGACTTGTGATCTTTCCTGGGTTCTTGGTTCCCGATCCCCCTAAGCCAGCTGCACCATTGGTGGTGTCAGTCAAAGCACCAGCCGTCACCTTTGTTGAGAGTCCGGCTCCGGTTGAAGTGTCATGAACGCCAAGTGCAGCTACTAGCAAGGCTGCGCTAACATGCTGACTCCGAACATATTTGATGGGCTGAGTGTCAGTAGTCCAGTTTCCACCGCAATTCCAGTCTTGATCGCACGAGTTCTGTACCATAGCTTGAATAGTTGTATCCAGAGTTTTCTTAATGCCTTCTTTGATATCTCCGTTGTTGGTCTCTCGGTATACGTAAGCTAGATTGCGAACGTAGATGGCTTTGAAACCTTGTTGATCTCGATTACATCTGGCATTCGGCTCGCAAGTTTCGGTCACAACTCCAGACGTGTTTTGAGGAGTAAATGTTGCAGTAGCGTATTGATAAAAAGGTGTCATCAGATCAAGGAAAGTTTGATTGTTGGTGGCTTTGTGCATCCAAGCCATTGCACCGAGTAGTTGTCCATAGTTGTAACTCCAGACATGGGAAGTAAACGAACCGCAAGCGCCGGCGTTCATCCCGTCCGCCAGTACGCCCGTTTGAGTGTTACCTAGACCGGAGCTGATGACCCAATCGAAAGTCTGTTTGGAGAGTGCAAGTGCAGTTTCGTTTTTCGTTTGAAGGTAATTCCGAGCACCTTGCATAATGAACTCAAGTTGAGTGATCAAGGATTTATAAGGCGCAGACTTTCCGTTTCGATCACGAGACTGTAGAAGTAAGTCAAATGCACATGAGTGAGAATGCTGGAAGATACGTATGTGTGCAGAAGATTACCCAATAAATTCCACCGCCACACTCAGCATCCCATTGTTCATATGCCTGATCATATGTTTTCTGGGCAGGAGTAATCCAAGGCCCTTTGGCACCAGGCATCTCAGAACCAGAACCATAGATCTCGGCACCTCCCACCGCTAAAATTAAACAAAAACAAAACATTTAGTACCATATCAACACCAAAGCCAAAGGCAGAAGTCGAATGAGGTCAAATACTGCAGAGTCGTACCTGCCTGGAATATCAAGGTCGCATTCAGTGAAAGCACAAAAGCTAGGGACACAGATAGTAGCTACTCACTAAGCTTCCCCAAAGAATATCGTCATTCCACTTTCCCAATAGGGTCTCTGACAGACCAGCCATCGAGCCACCAAGAAAATCCCTATCGGCACGACAAAACGAAGTGAGACGAAGTGATCCCCATGACGATGAGGCATGTTAAACATACTGATTGGAGCCGTAGGAAGCATTAACAAGGGCACCAGTGACAATGTCGAGAAATTGTGTATCGCCCGTATATTTAGCATGATCCATGTACATACCCCAGATCATTTGGGATTCGTGCCAGGGTGTTTGTTCTTGTGGAAAAGCGCCAACCTAGTAAATGAAGTGAATGATGGGGTGAAGGGCATCGATGTCAGCGAGCGAAACTACTTAGCAAACAGCTTTGTTTTGAAAGTTGGATTGGCGTTCAGGTTTAGGTTGAGAAGGTGAAAATCAATTTACCGATGTCGGTACGTAGTAGCTCAGAAGATTTTTGAGAGCTGCCGTCGCTGCTGATCGAAGTGCCGGGACATCGTTGACATTCAAGGTTGGTGAGTAAGATGCTCCATGAGCCGAGAAGGCGAGGCCAAGAGCGAGAATTCCAGAAAGTAAGCAAGATTTCGCCATGTCAATGAGTGATTCGACGAAAAATGGGAGATAAAGTTTTTTGCTGAGATGAGGGCTGAAGGAGAATGAAAAACAAGTGTATTGGCTAGTAAAGTAACAGCTTAGACGCAATTTTCCAAAAAGAAGGACTATTCAAGGAAACGAAGGAATTGATTAACACAGCCAACAGTTTCAATTGTTGAGTACACCTTCCGTCGACGAGAAAGCAGAGATGTGACAGCGGGGCAGAGATGAGGGAGTGGTTGAGAGGGATGGATGGATAAGAGTTTGAGAGTAAAGAGGAGTTTGGGACCGTCACAGGGGTGTTTGGTCGAAAAACAGCAGAAAGGCAGCAAATGAGTTTTAATCACCAAAAAGGGTAACGTCTGGTTAAGTATTTCCCAAATTAAAATCAAATCAAATACAGTAACTTGAGATTCGACAGAAAGAAGACAGGCGAAGAAAAATTAAGACAGCTGTGTAAAATCTTGATGGTCGAGCGTTGGTCTGTGTTTGTATGACCTTGGCAAACCGCTGATCTCATCTGATCCTAAGCAGATTGAGCGGGAGGGTTGCCAACCAAGCTTAAGCTACAAATTTTTTGGTGATCACAAAGGAGAAGCTTACAGCTGTTCCATTATATGTTGGACATCGAGATGAAAGTTTTTACTACCTTGAAGTAGATTAA
>MWRJ01016177.1:0-16539 GCA_002157005.1 Melampsora allii-populina
TTGGTTTTCTGAAATGTATGATTGAATTGTTTCATGATCTACAAGTTTCATCTTGAATTGTGTTTGATTTGTGTATGAATCTGATGTGATAAGATTTGAAACAGGATTGGATTTGATTTCCTTGAGGAATAGTGGTATTTGAAATTATTTTCATGAGTTCAACCTTTATTTTTGATTCCTGTTCTGTGATTTCCTGGAAAATATTTCTCAACCTGATTGAAATTCAAAAAACCCATCATATCACCATAAAGTCAATTTGTTTATCTGTCCAAAAATTGCTCTGGCCTTAGCTTGACTTTATCACCAAAAGATGAGACACAAAATATCATCCATCATCTCTCCTCAAAATGTCTTCCTAGTAATACTTATACAAGCAACAGCCAACATAAGTTTTATAGCTGCTGTACAGTCATTTGTAAAGGAATCCCCAATAGGAAGTCCTAGCATGTTTCTAGACTTATCTTCTTTTGATGATGAGCATGGATTGGGCCTGGGAAATACTTGTAAGCACATGATTATGAGATCAGTTCTATGTTATACCCTGTTTTGGGTTCTTTGACTGATCATATATGACTGGTGGGATCAGATAATGCCATCATAGAAGCCAGTCGCCCAGCTTGTACAAACCCATCTGGAACAGGCAACAGGATGAAAAACAATTTTTTTGAATCAAAAACAGATAATCCAAATGAATCAAGTATATCATATCACCTGGATAGTGACCTGGAATTTCCAATCTTTGGCCATTCATTAGAGGAATCATCTTTGGAGGTATTGAGTCATTTAAATTCCAACAAGCTACATGATGATTGGAATTCTTTGGCTGATAGTATATCACTAGTGGGATCAGATAATGCCATCAAAACAGATAGTCATCCAGCTTATTCAAACACATCTGGACAAGGCAAGTTGGTAGAAACCCAAATCTTTGATCCTAACACCCACAATGAAAATGAACTCGGTACATCATATTGTCTGAATGATCCCTTGGAAATTCCAATCTGTGGGCATTCAGTGGAAAAATCATCTTTGGGGATGTTAGGTCATTCAGATGCTGAAAAGCCAGATGATTTCATACACCTTGGCATGAAGTGTTCAGACGTAATTCACAAAGCACAGACAGCTGATACAGGAGATACAATGGATATTCAGGAACATAATGTATCTAATATGTCTCCTCAGAGGAGGGACTTGAAGATGCAGTGTCTACCTTGCAGTATGAAGATACAAGTCAGGTCAATATCTCAAAGAATTTTTCCAGAATGTCTGTGAATAGACTGAAATTGATTGGGATGGACTTTGTCAGAAGATTCAAAGAAATAGAGTATGACATGGAACAATCATCTCAGCAACTGAAAATGTATTTGATATCATATCTCAAAAATAATGGGACTTATGGTCCACAGGACCTTTCAAATATTATAGAGGCTATTGACGGATCATATCAAGACCTTGAAATGATATTCTTTGGTATTCTAATAACAAAGGATGTCATTGAAAAACAATCAGTTGAGACACACATGGAGGTGCAAAAGTCCATTTTGATTACAGGCTTTAAATTCATGAATGGATATTTTGCTAAATTTAAGAGTATTCCATCAGATGGCTTTCATTTATTACTTTCCAAATATTCTTTCTCACAAAGACATGCTTGGAAAACTCCTGACCAGCTGTTGCAAAATCTATTGAAGGTGAATAAAAAGTCAAAATTAACATCAACCATAATTCAAGGATTACTTTCTCAATGGAATAAATCTAACCTCCCAAAGGGAATGGTATTCAATGACTTAGGAAGCTGGAGACAGTTCTTAGAAAACATATATTGGAAGCATGTAGTCCTGGGAACATATATTGGAGGAAAGCATTCAAAAAGGCCCAAGACAAGATTGGTCAAAAGGCACCTCATAGAAGGAGGACAAAGAATAATCAGTTCAACTGATTGGCTAAGAGTGTTTCTTCATGACAAGTATCAAATCTTTGAACAAACCACACTTGAACAGTTTAAAAGTATTTGATCAAATCCCTGCAGACATGATGTGAGAAATACCCATGATTTCAAAACCCAAGAAGGGATTGACCAGGAATCAACCCACAAAGCATTTCAGAGGCTGGAAGTCCATTTGATACCATCATTTTTAAATTCTCTAACAATTTTCTGCAAATACCACAAATTGGGCTTGGATAGAAGAGTGATTTTGGAGCACGGCATAGAATTCTTGTTGGACATGTTTTCTGAATGAACTAAGAGTCACTTCAAACATCTATGCACAAGTTTGAAGGATTCCACATCCCAAGATGGAGGAATATCACCTTCTTCTCATAGTTTCAAGGATTTTTTTGGATATTTCATGAACTTGGATCCATCACATTTGCTACCCAGAAATGTCCTGTGGATCCTTGTAGAAAGCTGCTAAATGAAGTCAAGGCCCATCATCACCAATAAGAATGGCTTATTGAAGGGCTTGAGTCCAAGAGATATAGTAAGAGATTTGAATCAAAAGATCAAGCAAGAAGTGACAGGAAGACTTCACACCACACCTTGAATGTCTTGTGGTACCTCCAAGATTTTGGAACAAGATGGCAGTAGTTTGAAGAGAGAGTATTTGTTAAGAACTGATAGATGTCAAGCCTTGTTAATGCTAGAGAATTTTTATAACAGGTTGATTTTCTCCCCAGTTTCCTAAAAGGATTCAAGGGTTGAAACAATTACAGCTATTCATATGAGTAAGGTGCATGGATCTTGACAAAAATATGTATAATCATTGTCATTTCTTTGTCATATACTTTTGACTTGGTGAACAGGGAGGAAGTGTGTCTCATCTTCTGTTTGCTTTCTGGGATGTTATCTGTGATGGGCATTCAGAGAACTTATAGCCTGCCAATATCCTTTCTGAAATCTTTCTCAGAGGTCAGAGAGCACCATTTTGTACTGTGTTTTGTACTCTCTCATCTTGCCAAGATTATCAAAGGTACCAATGTAAAGGAAAATAAACCTATTTACTGTATATAAATTGAACCAGGTGCTTGCAGATACCATAACCCGCGATGATCTAGAAACTTCTGGGTGTGCAGGGGGATGTATGCCCCTTCTGTCATTGCCTTACAAAGAATAAAATGTGGATTGATCATCATCCAAATCACAGAGAAAGACACAATCAATAAAACCCAACCCTCTGGTAGCAAAAGTATACATCTTACATCTCACTTGTGACTTGATCACTCACAGAGATTTCTGC
The DNA here is from genome assembly GCA_002157005.1 of Melampsora allii-populina. Taxonomy (NCBI): domain Eukaryota; kingdom Fungi; phylum Basidiomycota; class Pucciniomycetes; order Pucciniales; family Melampsoraceae; genus Melampsora; species Melampsora allii-populina. The sequence continues at coordinate 3,237 of MWRJ01016177.1, forward strand.
AACTGAAAATGATCAACACACTTAAAACTGGATAATAAACACCTCATATGATCCAATGATAAAAAGACAAATGAAACAATATGTAATCAAGACAAGACAAATCTGAAGACTTCTTCATGATCAGAAAACACCTAAACTTTCCCTTTGCTCATATAAGCCAGCCCAACCAGGTCAGCCCAATTTTACTCAAAGCTGGTCAAGATTCAATTGACTGGGTTTTTGTGGTTAGTTTTGTGCATTTCCTGTTGAAACCTCCAATTTCCAGTGCAGATCAGACAGGCACTGTGACTTTAGCTTACATCTTGATATGGGTAGAGTAAATTCCAAGCAAAAATAGGTCTGCCACCAAGGATATTGAAATTGAACACAAGTCCCTACAATATTGTATTTTGCTTTTGAATTTGGAGTGGATGGTAGCCTGAATTTTGGTGTGTATCTTTCAAAGTATGTCTTCAACATCTTTCAAAACACAAACTTTTCATGTGAATTCCCTGGGCTGGTGTCATGTGACTATTTCAAACCTAGATCCCATTTGCCACAGGCCAGAGATAGTCTTTTGAGTTCTTCTGTCTTCACTCAAGATTCTGCCATAAATGCTTGGGTGAAGTTGACAATTTTTAAGGCTCCTTGTGATTGTTATTTAAAGTTCAAGCTCCATATTCAAAACTCAACAAATCTCTTCTCTGAAATGGATGATTAAATTAATTCATGCAGTGCAAGTTTCATCACCAATTGTGATTGTTTTGTGTATGATGTAATGAATTCTGAATCAGGATTGTATTCAATCTACTTGAGGGGAAGTGATGTTTGGAATTGTTATCTTGAGTTCAAGATTTAGATAGCGATCCCTGTTCTGTGTTGTCCTGGAGCATATGTTCCAGCCTGCTTGAAATTCCAAAACTCATTCTATCATTCAAAAAGTCAATTTTTTGACTGGCCTAAAAATTTCTCCAGCACTTGACTTGAATTTATCATTAAAGGATGAGACCCAAAAGATCATTTATCATCTCACCTAGAAATGTATTTGTAGTAGCACTTATACAAGCAGCATTCCACATGATTTTTATAGCCTCTGTAGAGTCATTTGTAGATGAATCTCCAATAGGAAGTCCTAGAATGTTTCTGGACTTATCTTCTTTTGATGATGAGCATGGATTGTGCCTGGGAAACACCAGTAAGCACATCATTCTTAAATCAGTTCTATTTTATATCTTGATTCGGTTTCTTTGACTAATCATATATGACTAGTGGGATTGGATAATTCTATCACGCCAGATAGCCATCCAGCTTGTGCAAACCCGTCTGGAACAGGTATCAGGATGGCAAATCCGTTTTTTGATACAAACAAATATTATTCAAATGAAGGAAATATATCAGATTACCTGGATGGTGACTTGGAATTCCCAACCTTTGGCCATTCAGTTGAGAAGTCATCTTTGTGGAAATTGGGTCATTTGAATGCTGAAATGATACATCATGATTCAAATTCTTGGACTAATGATATATCACAAGTGGGATCAGATGATACCATGGGAACATCTAGTTCCCATGGTTATGCCAACTCATCTGGAAGAGGAAACACTCTGGAAAGCCAATTGATTGATCCAAGCACCTACAATACAAATGAACTAAGTGTATCAGATTACCTGGACAATCCCTTGGATTTTCAAACGTTTGGGCATTTGGCGGAACAATCACCTTTGGGGATATTGGGTCATTCAGACACTGAAAATCTGCATGATTTTGTACACCTTGGCATGAAATGTGCAGATGTGATTCACAAGTCTCAGATAGCTGATACAGGAGACACTTTGAATATTCAGGAATAGAATGAATCTAAGACAATTTCCTCAGGGTCAGAGCTTGAAGATATGGTGTCTACCTTGGAGTGTGGAGATACAAGACATTTCAAAATGTCAAAGCACTTTGTCAGCATGTCTCTGGATAGACTGAAGTTGATTGGGAGGAGCTGTGTGAAAAATTTTAGAGACATAAATTATGGCATCATGCAATCATCTAAGCAACTCAAACTGCATTTGATATCGTATCTCAAACACAATGGGGCTTATGATGCACAGGCCCTTTCAAAGATTATAGAGGCTATTGATAGAGCATATGGAGAGCTTTCCATGATATTGTTTGGTATTCTATTGACAAAAGATGACATTGAAAAATTCCCATTTAAGACACACATGGAGATCCATTTTGATTGCAGGATTGAAATTCTTACATGGATATTTTGATAGATTCATGAGTATTCCGGCAGATGGGTTTGATCCATTGCTTTCCAGATATTGTTTTTCACAAAGTCATGTTTGGGAAACACCTGACCAGCTATTGCACAATCTATTGAAAATGAATAAAAAATCAAAAATGTCATTAACCACAACTCAAGGATTACTTTCTCAGTGGAACAAATCTAACCCCCCAACAGGATTGGTATTCACTAATTTAGGTAGCTTGAAACAGTTCTTAGAAAAAATATATTGGAAGTATGTAGTTCCCAGAACAAATGATGGGCAGTTTCATTCAAAGGAACCCAAGACAAGATTGGTTGAAAGGCACCTCATAGCAGAAGGACAAGTATTAATCGGATCAAATGATTGGCTAGCAGTGTATATTCATGACAGATTTTGGGTCTTTAAAGAAACTACACTTGACCAGTTTAAAAGTGTCAGATCAACTCCAAGCAGAAATGATTTAAGATATACCAATAATTTCCAAACCAAAGAAGTCATTGACCCAGCATCATCTTGGAAAGTATTCTAGAGGCTAGAAGCAAGTCTGATTCCAGCATTTTTATATGCTCTGACAATTTTCTGCAAGTACCAGGTACTGGGACTGGGGAGAAGAGTGATTTTGGAGCATGGCATAGAATTCTTGTTGGGCACATTCTCTGAATGGACCAAGATTCACTTTGAACCTCTCTGCACAACTATGCAGCATTCCTCCTCTCAAAATGCAGGGAGATCACCTTCACCTCATTCTTCCAGGGATTTTTTTGGATATCTTGCAAATTTGGATCCGTCACATCTGCTACCCAGAAATGTCCTTTGGATCCTTGTAGAAAGCTGGTTGGTGAAGGAAATGCCTATCATCACCAAACAGACTGGCATGATGCAGACCTGGGTTCCAAACATTATAGTAAAATATTTGAAGCAAAAGATCAATGAAGAAGTGACAGGAAGACTTCATACCGCACCTTGAAACTCTTGCAGTACCTTTGAGACTTTTCAACAAGATGCCAGTAGTTTGAAGAGAGAGTATTTCTCGAGAGTTGATTGATGTGAGGCCTTGTCAATACTGAAGTGAATTTATAAGAGGATGAAATGTTTTTTCCCAGTTTCCTAAAAGGATTTGAGGTTTGACACCATATATAGCTATTCATATGGGGGATCTCAACAAAAATATGGATAATCATGGTCATTTCTTTGTCATATACATTTTATCTAGGCAACCAGGGAGGTAGTGTGTTTTATATTCTGTTTGCTATCTGGGTTAATATCTGCAATGGGCATTCAGAGAACTGAAAGCCTGCCAATCTCATTTCTGATACCATTTTCAGAAGACAGAAAACTCCATGTTGTTTTTTTCACTCTCTCACCTTGCCAAGATGATTGAAGGTACCAATGTAATGGAAAACAAGCCTATGTACTGGTGCCTCGGAGCCGGTGGAACGACATGCAGTCCAAACGCCTAGAAGCTTGAAATCCCATTTTAGACACATCACGTCGGTGCATTTGAGCACCATAACTCATGTTCATCGGCCTGGCGACTTCTGCGCGCTCAATGTTAGATGTCGGATAAGATTTTTACATTGATTCTCGGAGAAAAACAAGATCGAGGGAACCCAACATCCTGGTAAAAAAGTAGCTTAAATTACACTTGATTATTCACAATGATTTCTGCAACTGAAGATAAATGACACTTGAAACTAGATGATCAAAAACCCCATATGATACAATGATAAAAAAACAAATGAAACGATACATAATCAAGATTAAACCAATCTAAAGACTTCTTCACAATTAAAAAAGATCACATTCTATAAGAAAAAAAACCTGGCTTCAATTCAATTCCCTTGGCCGCCTTCCCGTTTAATCTCTTCCCTTTCTCTGACAGGTACAAAGGAATCACCGACCCAATCCTTTTCTTGTCCTGACTTGCTATCCCATCCAACATGAAAAACTTTTAATAATCCGCCAATAAAAGCTTCTTCAATTGCCATACCAGGACTAGGAAAACAATAATGTAAACAATCCAGTGGATTTAGACTGATTTTCGGAGAAAGAATTTCACTAGATGATTGATGAAAGAGACCAAAGAGTTTAGATTGTGGTAATGAGGAAGCCTTGGGAGTCGAAACACTACTTCCTCCGACCATTCCACTTCTCCAAATCGATGTCAGACTTTCTAAATCAAGGAATGGAATTCCAAAGATAGGTAATAATTGTTTCGATAAATGATTTTGAAAGATTACTTGAAGATTATGAAAAACTGTTTGAGGATCTTTGAGACGAGTGAGAGTATCAATTTTTTGAAGACGAAAAGCAGTTGGATGGTTCTTATAACTGCTCTCTTGAATTTCTTCGTCGAAATCTGGAAACATTATTGATAATAGTGTTGGAGGTGATGTATGAGGAGGTGGACCATCGCCTGCCGCACGTTTTTGCCACCAACGATTCCAATCAAACTTTGTTTTTGATTCAGGTGGGGAGATGCTAGTCCGATGTGAAGAGGTTTGAGAGGCCCCACAATCAGTTTGTATTCGCCATTCCCCCCTCCAGACCACGAGTTGATCAGCCGGAGATGCGGTACTCCTTAAACTCATTAGACTATAAAGTAATTCTGGAAGCCAAACTTCTAATACCATCCTACAAGCCATATCCACTAATTCAGCAGCAGCCGTGATCCCACCATTCTCAAAGTACTCAACTGAAGGCATTGTTTTGTTATTGGATAGATGTCGAAGGTATTGAAGATGTGTGGTAGGAATCTCTGTAGTTTTTGTAAATGCTTTATGTTGATGAGTTGGAAGAGGAAATGGAATGGGAGGTCGAGATAGTACTACCAGATCTGACCTTCTTGAGTCGGTGATCCAATCTGTGACACTTAGAGTCATAAGCTAAGTTTGAACTTGATCACAATCATATTTAGTACCTAAACGTACAATTGTTAATGTCCCTGATTCCTGTATTATCATGTCGCCAAACCGGAGCAAACCTACGATGTGATGGGCTTGATGACGCCCAAAGAGAGTCTGAACGACGGAAGCGTAAGATAGTACCACGGGCCGGGGATGCTCTGGATACCTTATGCGCGGTACTGGTATCATGTGAAGCGCGTGGGACGAGAGTCGGAGAGGAGGCGTTCAAGAAACTTGCTATGTTGTCCAATCCTTGGCGCACTGCACTAGATTTTGAGAGTTTTTCGTTAGCTTCGAAAAGCTGTTTGCTGGGCTGCCTCGGTGATTGATGATAAACGGGATCATCCAACATGCCGGATTCTAGTTGATCAACCGAACCCTTCCATTTGTCGTCTAAATCACCTCCGCAAATACCATGTTCTTTACAATACAGATCTCCATAGCACGTCACTGGTTTTGTACTCGTCCAATCTAAAAGCAAATCGTGCATCGCATACTGAGCAATGTCACCTACGACCAATATATTCTTATGTCGTAAAAGACGACATAAATCACGCCTGGAGAGTTTTACATCTTGTTTTAATTGACGTGGTCGAAGTGAATTACATTGATTTGAAGGATACCATCGAAATTTCAAGGAGGGTCTAACACTCCAGCCATCAGTGATTAGATGGTCCCCATCACGATCACTGGCCTGATAATAAGATCGATCACATTTTGCTTCAAGCGGACCTTGTTTATGAACTGTTGATGGTCTACGATTTGAATCATTTGCTAAGGGTTCCCATCTCCACTCTCCTTGGCTGGATGTACAATCGAGCCATTTTTGAAGGGATTGACGGTCTGCTTTAGATGTGATAGCTGTACCAGGAATTCCGGATGTGCGATTTTTGAATTCAGGTGAAGAAATTATTGGATCGCTTGTGATTATACGTCGTACAGCATCATCGATATCCTTTATAGATTTAGTGTAGACCTTCTCCAGTATATGGCTTTCGGGTAGAGCTCCTATCGAAGGTAAAGAGTTAGACTTGATGAGTTTGATGATGGGTGGGTTATGTAGTTCAACGGACGATCGAGTATATGACCACTTTGATGAGCCCAGAGAAGACGCCAATCGGATTTCCTTCAGAAGTCCTGTCCAACTGTCTGGTAGGGTGAAATACGAGCCGAAATGATAAGGTGAAGTCAAGACACCCCTGAATTTAGAAGCAAGTTGATATCCATTTGAATCCGAAGTACTAGAGGATTGAAGTTGTTTGGATAGGTCAGATGGCTCGCTTATCAGATTTGTAGGAAGCCATTGATCGAATCGAAAGATGAATGCGAAGGTGATGATTGCCAAACCGAAAGCTAAACGTAAAAGGAATCTTGAATGACGAGAAGAGATACTAGGAACCATTTCGAAGGTAGCATAACCGAGTTATCGATCTCGGATTGTAGTTTGCAGAAATTCTCAATTCATCATCAAATCAGACTTAAAGGGACAAAGTGAAATTGAACCTGATCGACTTTTATGAACTATCTATGTACTCAGCATAAAGGGACATTTCTTTATCTGATCAAGATAATGCTATAGAATGCTATAGTATCAGGTAGCATCGAATTAGCTATCTATGTACTGGACATTCATACACACCACACAAACCCAAAATGACCATCATCTGCAGCACGCATAAATATCTCAGCAAAAACCAACTTGGCAAGATTAATTACCATCAATCAGGATCGTGAATCCGAACTCGGAGCTAAACATCCTGAAGTCTGATCGTAATTACTTCCGGAAGGGTAACTTGATCGTAGATTTGTTGGAAAATCAAGTTTCTAAGAAAGCAACCCATCACCGGAATGATGATAGCCGAAGTCCTTCAATGTGCTGAATTCCGCTTCGGAGCATCTTGGACAGAAAGCTCGAGGTCGATTTACATTTTTGATATCGATCTCTGGAACACTGTCTTAGGCTGTGTAGACAGTAAGAGAGAAGAACTCACGTTTCGGAAGTCCTATTGATCAGAGTGCAGTGTTTCGTCCTGGGTACTCTCTCTCTTCCTCTCTGCTGGCCAAGCTGTCACTCGACTCGCATATTCTTATCTTTCCAACCGGCCCAAGCCTTTTTGACCGGTCGCCTTGTAGAGGCCATCGCCAAGATCGACAATCACTGCACGAAACCTGGTCGCGTTGCGAAGGCTGATTCATTACATACTCTAATTTGGATGTCCAAAGATCAACATATAAATCATGACTCCTTCTGAATCGAGGTAAGTCGTATCCCTCTACCTACCCAAATCACCTATACTTTCAGTATCGAATATTGATCATGACCTCCGCTGCTAGCTCGCTTTTCCCATCTACAAGTCTTTTAAGCAATGGATCTCACTTACTTGCACATCGGCCCGTAAAGTTTAGCGAACCTCTAGGTGGAGCTGGCAATGGATTAAAACAACTTAACTTGCGCCCCGCCCCTACTTCCTCTTTGGCCGAAGCAGACTATGATGTCGATGTCGATTCCGGTTTCCTACCGCCACAGATGCCATTATGCCGCTTAGTTGGCGCACCATGGAATGTATGGGAGGATACTTGGGACTTGACTTCAGGCTTTAGACCTGGTATTGGCGAAGACGATGATCAACGAATCCGAGCTTGGAGGCAATACATCCGTGAAGAGATGCCAGTGATTGACGTTAAACCGTTACAAGACCAAGGAGTGGTAGAACTCAGACGCGCCCATAGTCTTCTCGCCTTCCTCACTCACACTTACGTTCACTCTGAAGCTCGAAAATTGGCGCTACAAGACGACTATCAGGTCATCATCCCTCGAGCACTTGCCATACCTTTTTGTGCTGTCAGTGATATTCTCGATATCCCTCCCATACTTACCTACGCCGACACGGTACTTTACAACTGGAAATTGAAAAATCAAGCACTTGGATTCACGGTCGAGTATGTCTTACTATTTCTTGAAAACGTTGTCCCTCCAATCTCACTGACGCTTGTATTCAAAATTCGCGATTAGCAATGTAGAGATTCCTTCCACTTTTACCCGTAGCGTATCAGAATCCCATTTCTTCAAGACCTCTTTGTTGATCGAGACAATTGGACCACAATGCCTACGTTTGATGCGTTCCTCACTGGATGAAGCTTTCATTGGTGATCAGAAATCAGTCCGAAGAATCGGTGAACATCTAGCGGTTCTTGTCATCAACATAAAACGTATCACTTCCCTTCTCAATGACGTTCGTACAGCTTGCGATCCACGTGAATTCTATTGGGAAATTCGACCTTGGTTCAACGGTGGCAAATGGATCATGGAAGGTGTTCCGGCCTCACCCGGACCTTGGCGAGTCACAGAATTTGGTGGACCTAGTGCAGGTCAATCTACCCTCATCCATTCTCTCGATGTTTTTCTTGGAATAGATCATTCTCCACGCGCAGATGAAATGTCAAAAGAAGAAACTTTCATAAAACGAATGGCCGCATATATGCCACATTTTCATCGAAGATTTCTTCAACATCTTTTCTCTTACACTGGTGAAATTCGAAACTTGGTATTATCATCTGGATCTAAAAGCCTTCTTGCTATTAGATACAACAGTGCTGTTGCGGCTCTCGAAGAGCTTAGAAATAGTCATAGTCGCGTAGCACTTTTTTATATTATCTCTCAAAGTCGAACAGAACCTCCGGTCGGAAGTGCTTTCATTGCTGAATGGGAAGAAAAGATGGTGGCTGAATGGAAAAAACAACAACTTGCACTTTTTCGTGAATCTGGAGATGAAACTGTCCATACTGGAACTGGTGGGACTGACTTGGCAAAGTTTTTAAAACGATGTAGAGAACGAACGACAGAGGCATTGATTTAAAATTAGTTAACATCAACATCTTTGATAAATTTATCAACTCATCTAATTTGACGCATTCATAGGACTTGCAGAAATATTTTTTACTGACAACGAAAGGTTTCTCGCCCTGACCAACATGACAACCGGAAATAGTCAACTTCATACCTCTGATGGGTATCCAATTCCAACATCTTCGTCGTTCGCCTGAAGATCTAGCCCTACCTTCTAAAGGCAATCACAATCTACCCTGATCAAAATTTGAAATTATCATTCGCTCTTTGTCTCGCGTTTGAGGTTCGCATCCAACAATTTGTCTTTCAAGCCTAAACTTTTGAAATCTTCAACTAAACCAAAAGTCTCGCAAAGATGGTTGTTATTGAACCATTACGAATTGACAGGGATGTTGGAATTTTTCACTTCATTCTCCTCATAGAAGCCGCTGAATGACTGCATTTCGCGTTTCTCCATCTTATTCATCACAATACATGTACTTCTTCCACTCTTGTCCTATAACAGTCGTTGATCAATCACATGTATCGTAACAATATCTATCTTTATAAACCTGGTCGCGCCTAACAATTGTAAAACAAGAAGTGAAGAATGTTTACCAAATATCTTGGTTCGGTCAATAACAACCTCGAGACAACAAATCAGGTAGAAATAATTTTTGCCATTTGTTTACGGGCCACGTGCTTTGACTTTCAACCCCAACCACCCTCCTGACCCCTTTGACAAAAGTCGTGAAATACCACACAAGTGACAGCTGGTTTTGAACCCATTTGGCGCTTGGTTTGTGTCCGTCGAGATGGAACTTGTCATCTCAGCGTATCCTTGGCCACTGCGATTCCGAACCAATCTCGGCCTGAGCATTTGTTCCCGCTGGTCTCTGGAGATCAGAAATGCAGTCGCTATGATGTGTAGATGCATTTGATGTGTTGAACCGACATCTCAGAATATGGGATCAGCTAGGATGAGCTCAGCTGCTGAAGTGCATTGGTTGAATGCCAAGGATTGCAGGTAAACATCTGCAATTGCATCGTGGTGACAGCGACTGGCTGTCGATTTTGGGGAGGGCTATTGGCATCTTGCAGCCCAGTCTACACACGTTGATTTCAGCTCTCGCGGTGTATCGTCAGTCATGGCACTGGGTCAAGAGATATAATTGAAGCACTCGTGACCAACCAGAGTCTGACTTAGGCCACAATGCGAGTATTCAAACTAGTTGGACAATTCGATCAGGATCAAAGCTGGTCACTTTTTTCACTGTTTAGAGAAGCATTGTTAAAGCAACTTACCGGCGGTGACCTTTAAAGTAAGAAGGTTCTGCGAACTGCCATTTCCACACCGATCAATCCCCACAAGCACTTCAAGCCGCTTCACCCATCACACGGTCCAACAGTCACAAAATCAGTTGGCCAACATGCTAGCCTGTTTCAACTTCCACCTCTCCTACATAACGCTCGGCTTTGTCCTTTCCCATGTTCGTTGTGGGAGCCAATCAGATCACCCTCGTCTCGCTTCCCTTCGGACTCCGGTCCCTTCGACAGACGCCTTTGGTAGCACTCGGGACCTGCAATCACATATGTGCGATGCCAGTCATCCCTATATCGACTCCCTTCGAAGTCCAGTTCCTTTTGTAGGCATTAGTATGTGCAATGCCACCCAGGCTCGTGTCGACTCCCTACAAAGTCCACTCCCTTTACTAGACATTTTTGGCACCACTCCGCGCCGACAATCCTATATGTGCAATGCTACCAACTTGATTGCTCAAACCACTTTCATCAAGCCTGCTTCGAAGTCCCATGACCTCCCGAAAATAGGAAGTTTCACACAACATGAATGCTTCGGAAATATATTTGGTCAAGAGGAGCACTGTCTTTACGTCAACACCAATTTTTCTGCTGGCAGAGGAATGTCAATCTTTACCCGCCCATCAATACTCAAACAAGACTTTTCTCAGCTCCCGATCTTCAAATCGGATGCTTTCGTGGTCACCCAAGCAGAACGCCAATCAGTGCCCTTCAATGTTACCCCAATTGCCGGCAAGGGTATTGGTGCCCTCGCTACACGTCAAATTTCCAAAGGCGAAGTGATCATCTCAGATCATGCTACAACTGTCATCATCGTGGAATTTTCAGCTATTCACCACCCTAGCTTTGGTGATATCTGTGTCTCAGCTTTTGATCTGTTGCCGTCGCCTACTGAGTCACTACTCAGAAAATTGGACGCAGTCGGTCAAACCAGAGTAGATCGCGTTCATACTGCCATCGCACGCAACGCTTTTGAAACTCCGCACGGTAGCGAGGAGGTGCTTCACTATGCGGTTGTACCAGAACCTTCAGTATTTAATCATGAATGCCGTCCCAAGTTCGTCATTCTTTTTTAATTCCCTTTAGTTCATCTCCAGCGTGATGATATACTTAATTGATTTGGTAAAACTACATTTATTATGTAGCTCGGCCTTCTACTTCGATAGAAAAACATTGCGAGTTTACATAAACGCCGTTCGAGACATCGCTATGGGTGAAGAGATCACGATCGCATGTTCGTGCCATGTCTTTGTTTCGTGAATCGTAACTGTCTTTCTGACCAGAATATACACTCTAGACCGTGATATGAAAGCTTCCAGAGCGGAGCGACAAGCCTCGATCGCACACTACGGCTTCCAATGCACTTGTAGCCACTGTAGCATGGCGGATGAAGATTCCAGAGCGTCCGATCAGCGCATCCAAGAAATAGACACCATCCTTGACCATCTAGCAGACTATACCGACAGTTCAAAAGCCAATCTAGATATGGCAGATAGACTGATTCAACTCTACCGCGAGGTTCGCATCCGACTTCCTCACAGTGTCTAATTACTCACTTTGAAGCACCTTCTAATCACATGACTTTCTTTCCACTTCTCCAGGAACGGCTTGACGGCCGAATGGCAGAACCATACACGCTTGCCACAATGGCATACAATTCATTTGGAGAGATAGACCAAGCTAAGAAGTATGCCACAGCAGCTCGCTCCGCTGGAATTCTATTCGCCGGACCTGCTTGGGATGAGTTATCAGCAATTGAAGAGATGCAGGAAGACCCCAAGACACATTGGAGTTATAATGCACGTCAAGGGTTGCGTCCAAGGCAGATAATGAATGAATAGGCGAGTTAAAGTCCGGGAATCTGTAGATACAAGCCTTTTGATCATCTGTATGTGCAAAAACAGATTATTTCCAGAATTCTTGAACAAAATGGAGACGAAAGTTTTTCTCGAGAGGGTAAGCCTCCTTCAAAAAGAATATCACAGATAACAGTGTGTCGCTCGATTCCAATTACAGTCAGTGAAAGCAGACAAAGAATCAAGGTATCAATGGAATCTCATTGATATCTGGATACTTGTTGAGAGTATCCCAGTCATAATCATCCCTCTCCTCACTCGCCTGTGGGGAAGTGGGTTAAACGGCTTTTGTCAAGCTACATAGGAGCGAGCCCTCCGTCTGCATCATCCCGAAAATTCTGCCCAGACTTTCTCCAAGCGAGGAAGACTTTGCTAATTCTATCTGAGGTCGTCAATTGAGTTGTCTTGGATCAAGTCATCATCGAATAGCAATCCGGAGTATCAACATTGCGACCGATCAAGAGTCCATTCTTCAAATGGTTCCCTAGTTATTTCTCTTGTTTCTAGGGGCTACTCATGCGCTTGCTACACAGTGTAACAAGCGCATGGGAGGCACCACGTGGCACTAAGAGTGGCAACTCACAGGATACGCAAGGAGTTCAGCTTAACAAAGCGTGCGTCTCGCGGAGGCGTGCCGGTGTTGATCAAAAACAGTAAAGTCCGATTTTTTTTGCTCAAAAATTTTGTCACAAAGCGCGATGTCTTTCGACACTTTCTCGAGTCCCTCGCTCAATCGTGGCCCCGTCCGATAAGGTGGCTTGCCGCTTGGGCGGAATGAAACTTGTCAATTTGAGGATTTCCCGGTTAACATCTTACAGCTCAGCCCACATATTCATTTTGGCTGCTGAAGCCTACTGCCATTCATAGTTGAGCTAAGTGCGAGAACATTGTGCGTCTTCGCACTGGTCACCTTGTACGAATCGAACTGTCCCAAGGCTGCCATTGGAGTGCCGCGCAAGTTTATGCTTGAGGAAAAGGGCTTACGACTGGGTCAAATTAAACTAATCTTTCACAGTAGCTGGACAACGTGATCAGCATACACTGACCATAGTTTCTCCTATTGAAGTCCGCAATAGTCACCATCCTATTTCAGTCAAGTCTTGTTACCGCGTCCACTTTGGTCCTAGTATCACACTGCTACTTTTCTCCTTACTC
>MWRJ01016412.1:0-12037 GCA_002157005.1 Melampsora allii-populina
CACCCTTTGTGCTTTGTGATTTGTTTATGGGATTCACAAACTCCTTTGTTGTCAGCAGGGGTCAACTGACTTTCATACCCCCAGGTGATAAGGGGAAGATGTGCTTGTTGTGGCAGCTCTTTGATGCGTTGTTATAGGGTCTATGGAACATGAACGTGCTAAAACCATATTTACATTGTGTTTGTCTTTCAACTTCTCTGATACCTGGTCTCAGGCTCTCTGCATATCACCTGTCTTTTGTGGCTTTATCCAAGTTCACCAACTCCCGAGTTGATGTTCAGTGACTTCCGGGGCTCCTTGTGCCTATGAACCGCCAGGGCATCAAGTAGTTGATTTTTGGTCTGGTAGATATACAAACTGGTGATGAATTGTACTACATAATCATTTGGTGATAGTCAGGAGCCAGAACAAATGGTTAAAAATAACATGGCAGTAATGTGTCACTGTTGTATTGGGGATGAGATGAATTACATGATGACAGATGCATTAATGGGTTATTCCTGATATACGTGATATTGAGGCTATTGATGAGTCCGTGAGTGTAATTAATAAAGGATAGTTGACATAAAATAAACAAATTTTAAAAGATTGATGGCCTGGTACGGATGAAGAAAAAGATGGGAGTGTGATGATTACTAAAACAAACACGTTTGAAATTTTATTTGAGTTCTTTTATAGTGAGTGTTAGAATCGTGCTCTTGATTTCATTCTGATTGTCCAATTCAAGACTCCTACATATGTTTTGAATAGTTCTTTGGACCCCAAAAGATCATGAATTAAAACATCATCAATCAGCACAGACCCCAATCAAACTGATTCAAAAGCTTGGTTTCCCCTAGGGGCTCACACAAAACACGCTAACAAAACTGGAATGGCCAAACCCTACAGAAATCAAAAAAATGAATCCGAATGAGCTTTATGATTCATTGAAAACTATACAATGAAACAAAAAAATCAAGGAATCACAGTTTGAAAGACAAGCCACCAAACAGAATCAGTGATGAAATCACCGCCTCGAAAGCTCAACTAATGATTTATATGGGATTCAACAAATTAGTAAGCTTGATCATCTATGATTACTTTTTGTCACCCACCAACCAAGCAATCACAACCACATAATGTACGGCTGATATACATGTTACAAGGCCTCTCTCTGCTGTTAATTTGTTCTGTGACCTGACTTTTTCGCTCAGTTTGTTATATTGCGAGAGATATCGAAACATCAAAAAGAGAACAATCGGATATAACTAAAAACCATATTGTTTGTTTTAAGTTTCAAGAAAGTAGGGCATCATCTATCAATCAATCATCTCACCAAAGATATTATCACTGCATCAACGAGGTAAATGATAAGTGCAGCTCGCAGGTAGTATTCGATATGGAACTGAAAAGGTAAGATTTTTTGATTGAGGACAAGATGTCAGTAGGGAATGGAAACAGGAGGAAGAGGTCACAGGATAGTCAGAAATTCGACCAACAATACGAGGAATTAGATCCTTCGCGGGGCTTAAGATTGTCAACATATCCAACTGATTGTATGTCGTGGGCGAGTAGGTCGAGGCTGAATCCGATAACCGTTGTAGGATTGGCGAAAGATGTTTTGTAATGAAAACATATTCATAATCGATATTGAAGGTTACCCAGTACATAGGAACTAGGGATGAAGTAGAGAGTTATATCAGTTAGCAAAAGTCCTTTCATCTGCATTTCAATGAATTTCTAAGACTGACTGATTGGACCAAACATCATTGCCAAGAAAGACAGGTTGAGTGACCAGACTATAGCAGGCGAGAGGAGTTTTTCCTTTCCTGGTCTTTGTGATTTGAGAGGATCAAACCTCACTGCGGCGTAATGACAAAAGCAGAGCCACAGAAATGCTGAGCGGAATTTTGACCATGCCATCAGCATTGTCATTGAGCTCGAATATGACAGGAAAGTATATTTCTCACACCTTGTGAAACAAATCCATATGTAGAACAATGTAAGATAAACATTTTGTGAAATCATGAACAAAACGCAGAAACTCACCACGCGCATACACCTACTAGGACAGACCTCGCAGCGAATATAAAGACAGGGATCCTTTGGTTTATCCATCCGAGCAACGACATTTCTGTACAGACTATATTAATGATCATGACTGATATTGTTCCATTAAACAGTCCAAAAGATCAGTCAGATGTAAAAAGATTGCTAAAGTTCGAAGGTCCAAGACGATTTACCCATACTGCAAAGAATATACGCTACACAACCATGATTTGCCCCATCAAATTTGATCAACCCGACTTTTGAAGGATAATTTGGCATGTTCATTGAATCAATTTCATTATCACGCTTTTATCATTCATAGCCTCCACGTAATTAGGCGATGTTGAGCAGTCAAGTTTTCGTGTAACTCACGTGTGTTCAGCTTAAAAAGATAAAACTTTTTGGTCTTGACACGAGTAGAGATAATCTTGCAGGATTGGATCAACAAACTTGACACAGAAATGACGAGAGGAGAAAAATAAATCAGCACGAGTAGTCTTCCGCGTTAACGTCAATCTTTTCAAACACTACGAAAATGGCTCCTGACATAAGAAATAATATTCCAATTGTTCCGTTAATGCACCTTGCCCACATAGGAGTCGGAAATGCCTGAAAGGAAAGTGAATCAGTCTGGATGCTAGTGGAGACAAGAAAAGATAAGGACGCCTTGAAGAAAATTTGAGCTATACCTGAAGTTGTTTTTTGAGATATTTGGCTGCTTTCAGGGGGGGGTTTGCGTCCGATGGTAAATTGTTCAAATAGTTGATCAGACGTGATTCTGCGGGTGATTCCATCTTTTAAGTTTCTAGTAAGACTTGAGCGAAGCTGATGAGCGGTATTAGAAAACGATTGAAAATAGATGCTAAGTAATTGTAAAAGATCATAAACTGCCTCCCTTGGATTGATCGTGCAGGTCGATTCAGTGTCTGGCTTCGCACATCAAATACGCCTACGTGTTTGCTCGCTATTGAGGAGAGTTCAGCTTTTCCATCTTGTTCAGAGAAACTTATGTAGACTGAAAACAGAATAGAGTCTGTGTCTTTGAAAGAAAGATGGGTAAATGATACCGTATGAAGAAGTAATTTTCTTGATGAAATGATTTCAAAATCTTATCAAGACTCAGCTATTCCCAAAGCTCCCAAAGGACATATGTACTGCTAATACTACATTCAACGCTTGAATAATCTGGTCGGAAAGGACAAGCCAGTTCTGAATAGAAATTGAGATTCTGATTAACACTTTCTGCTATTTGAGAAATTACAGACAAACTTCAGCCTCGGCGACGAGGCTCAAGCGCTACAGTATAGCCGATGCACCCGCAAGTCGACCCATCGTCAACGGGAACTCTGGTTTCTGACTATATTGGCTCACTTGAAGAACAATTTCCCACTTTATCAAAACGCAGAAACAACCTGGGGGGGCCGCCCGATTTTCTTCATCTTGGACCCCAAGCGGGCCTGCCCACAAGTACATAATACCCAGATACCCATTAGATCCTTTTTGGTAGATGTTGTCTGATGTTGTTTTAAAATTGAGGATTATAGGAGGTAGCTGAGTTGCTGAAATCAAAAAGACAGATCAGGCTACAGCCAGCTATCTGAAACGCATGGGGTCAGATCGATTTATGATCACTAGATATTGTATCTTGGATGTGTACAAGGTGGCTTTAGCGAGGACTGTGCTGGACTGTGATGGAAGTTCTGTTTGGTCTCACGTGAACATGATTTTTTCAAATCGCAGCTTGTTCGAACTCGTTCCGGGCTGTTCTTTTTGAAACACGACAGGCGTTTGCAATTTTAACAACTTGAAGTCAAAACGAAGGAAAAAAAGAAAGAATAATAATCAAAAGAATAACGCGTCCTTTTTTGTAACACATCTATCATATTTATTTAAAGAATACTTTCAAGACACTTAGCGTTGTAATTGTTTGTCTTTGTTTTGGTTTAAATACTTCGAATTTCTTCTCATCATAAAGTTAAATTCGGATTATTCGGATGGGTAAAATATCAGTATAGAATTGAAGAACAAGAAATAAAGAACGAGTTGATTTGATGTCGGTAAGAAACACCTTTCATTTATGTACATAACTCTTTCCCATCCAGAATGTACTCACGCTCTTCATCTTTTCAACTTGCAGTCCGTCAACCGGAAACCTATCTTTACAAATAGAATCCGACAACGCCGACATTACAAAGTTTTAATATTCAAGTCAAAAAGAATAGGAGCAACTCAAGTCAGCTTAATCTCCGCTTTCTCCCTTAAGCTTCGAGTCTTACATACTTTCATTATCTGGATGACCTTTCATTTTTCGATTTCTCAGTTGCATATTTTGTGTCCTGTATCTTTAGTTGCTTCTAACTGACTGTATGCTCTCTACAATTTCCCTCCGTTTGGATCGATTTAAAACACCACTTACACCCACTACTTTCCAATCAATTTTCATGTCAAATCACCTCATTGCTCCGATCACGTCGACAGCTCTTTAATTGATCGTTCTCAAGCGGTCTCTTTTCTCGGGATGTCTGTCTCGTGTAACTATGATAGCGATAGGATGGAAGCACAGCTGTCACAGCTTCATCAACAATTTCCACCCTCGAATCAACGATCTCAAACTACCGACTGTCCTCGAGAGCTCTCCGATGTCAATTGTGATTTCCAGACGCAAGTCCAACATCAGGTCTTGACTCTCAGCTGGCCTTTCAACCTCTCTGAAGATGATTTACCTAGACAGCCTGGTTTGTCTAGCACCTTTCCTCCGGGTGGGACAGACTACGATGAGTCATTCTCAACTCACCGGCGTACGGCACAGTTAATCGATCACCCTTCGTTGACCGACCGAACTCATTCTCATCCTCCGTTTGCTCACCTTGCGTATCCTTCAAGTCTACCGAGCTCACCGACACGAATGACTGACATTGACTTGATCCAGTTCCACTCCATTGAATCTTTGGATTTCGCTCCTCCCAATGTAACCATGGTGAAGATCTCACCTTCAATCCATTCCCTACCGTTGTACTTTCATCCCAGTACTGAAACTGTCCTTTTTTCGCTTCGTAGAGTACTGCTTCTCCTCAGGCTCGCTTGCTTAGCAACTGCGACTATACCGGGCCCTCAGCCGACGTTGATACATCGCCGCACAACTCTTCGCAACCCCCTCAGACTCTTTCCATCCCACTTGGAATCAATAAGATTGGTCACGCATCACCCCATCCAGTTACCCATCCGAGTTTTCATCATCACCCTTTCGAAGTCGGTACTGCTCGATTACCTTACCAGGAGTCCGAGGCGTCAAATACCCCAACCTCAAATCCAATCGCTCATCATCAATCACAAAATAATCTCATCCACTCTTCTTGCCATACTGGAGACGAAACTCCAGGGCCACTCCAACAATCTTTACCTCCAGACTCAGCACTGCCGCAGCCAGGCTGCGATCCAGTCTTGTCAAAAAGTACCGGCGGTCGATCTTCACATCCTCGATCACCCGTCGATTCATTCACTCCTCAAGAGATAGTGACTCATCGACCTTCTTTAGATTCTGGCTGCGGTTTCGATCTCCGTTCAGCTTCTCCATCTCCATCACTTCCATTCTGTCCAATCTTGCTTTCAAAACTCCGAACCCGCGCTGATCTCACAAAAAAGAAAAAAGCACCAGTTTCAAGTACCAGCCGACTCAGAGTCTTCAGACAAGACTCCTTATGTTCCTCGACCAATAACTCTGAAATCGAACGCGGTTTCACATCGGAAGACGACGCCGATCGGATTGCCCCCTTCACATCTCAGACTATCCAGAGTATGGCTGGTGCGCCTCTACCGGTAGTCTATGGACTACTACAATACCCACATCCACAGCTTGAAAGCGCTCGATCCACTCCTTCGAATGGCGAGGTTCGATCATCCAAACCACATTCGCGATCTCATACGCCACAGACTGAACAAGGACCTCTAAGGTTATCAAAAGATAACCTATCTCGGCAAGCGGCTATAACCTCGAGTTCTGAACTACAGAAGAAACGCTCTAAACTACGTGAAACTGAAAAATGGGCCCGTGAGACGGCCTGCTCATCCCAATCTCACTCTCCCGATATAGAGGCTATGCGAAGGTCGCGCCAAGGTTCGATGAAGGACCTACCGCTAACGATATCTGTTAATAGCTCCTTTGTCTCTCTCGTCGATCACAGTAACGACGAAGCCCAGCTCCCGGACAATGGAGTCCCAGCCCCTCCTGATGTAGTTTTACATCCAGCCCCGCTTTCTCGGATGGCGTCAAAGGTTGAACCAGGGATCACTGAAATCACAAGTGAGGTGGCTAGTGTAAATGAGTGGCTATCTGAGACTACACAAGCTGGTGTTGTGAATGGCCGATTGGCTTGCAACTTGTCCCAGCTGTCCCCTTGTGATACCAGTGATCAAGGGGCGATGCCGCTGCGGATATGCCCAGGAACAGTCATTGGAGATCATCCCGGTGAAATGGTGACCGACGGCAACCTGACGCCCGAGGAGCCTCAGAGCCGACATCCCTACCAACACGGTCTCGGTCCCCTGTCTTCACCCTTCGTTCTGAAACACGACCAACGCGAAAAGGATATGACTGATACTTCATCATCGAACGATGATACCCACGAAGATCTTGCTAATCAACAGCTCATCCGAGCTCGCATGAGCTTACAACAAGCACTCGCGACCACCCCACAGGCTCGACTCCCAGAACCCAGTCCTAGTCTTCCAACTCCAACCCAGGACACGATGCGAAACGAGACCAAGACACCCACAAATGAACACCCGAATGATTTGAGTGATCAAAGCTCCGAAGAATCTGGTCTTTCACCTATCAAAGAGGATCGTACCGCTGAGATGGCAGCGGAGCGTAGCTGGAGTTTAAAACACTCCAATAGAAACTCTGGTGATCATCATATTGCATATGGTATGATGAGTCCTTCGGGTCAACCGTTTGGTCGCCAGGGTCGTGATTCGGATATGACTTGCGCTCATCAACTTGCTCAACTTGATCAAGCCGAGTCTCTCCTGGCTCAGATTGAATTGATGGGGCTAGTGGGTAGTAACAACGCTTCGCATGATCCGAATCAAGATTCTAATCCCGCCACCTCACACTTTTCATCACCTATAGAAGGTCTGGACACCCGCATAGAATCCATACCAGCTGATGAAACTGAAGAATATGCCGATCTTTCCAATGAACTGAATGCCCCCGTCACTACCTTCAGCGATTCATCCCGATCTGGCATTCAGACTTCGTCTCGTTCAACCCCTGACTCATACCGACGTCGTTCACAACCTACACATATAAATACTACACCGACACAATCTGAGGACCGCGCCAGTTCACCGCCTCATCCACGTTCAGTGTCTGTACCATTACCTAGCCAATTGGCTAGTCTAGGAACGGTTGCGCGGCGCACCACTGGATCGCAACGGACTACAATCAATCCACCCCCATCCTTACCTGCTCATGCTCGTAAAGCCCCGCCAGCTGACTCCCTCAATCGAAATGAGATGGATGAATGGAAATTGAAGACTGGCATCGATGATAGATTCGCTCTCTCTTTGAAAGGTTATCAGGCTGGTATCGATAACGGTCCCTTGTCTAGCCTACCTGGTGGTCTCAAACGTGTGATCGGTCTGGGAGGCGAAGAGAGGAGGGGAATGAAAGACCGTTGGGGGAACACATGGGGATTAGAATCCCATCTGCTGAGTCCACTTAGGTAATCGGTTTCATTCCTTGCAATTCGCTCCTTGTGTTTTGAAACTTTGACTCATGGTTTTCCTTTATCAATCTTATCCCATATCGCTTCTGACCATTGATCGATTGATCTACCCAGTGAGCGTACTGAGAGATCCCTCACAACGGTAACATCTTGCCTCTCTCTTTCAACTCGTCCGTCAATGCATTCGCCCAGGTCGATTGAATCACATGTCGTCCATGGTCAACCGAATAATCCGTTGGTCCACCGATTAAACGAGGCTGATTTGCATAGTCTTCAGTTGATGAAAATGAGCTCGACAAATCGTGTCCAGTCTGCGCCTTTAGCTAGAGTGATGATCCGATCTACTTCCTGCCCGATCAAAGCAGGTCTGCCGGAACAGTGGCGTAATGGTAAAGAAGTGAAGGATTTGAATCTACTGGAGGAAAAACGGAAACGAAGGGAGGCCAGAAGATTGAAACGCGAGAAACGTGAAAAGAGAAGATTGGACGAACACTCGCGTTCTGAGACAATGGCCCAAAAGCATGAAAGAAGGCGCCAGGAAAAAGAAAAGAAAGAAAAAGTACGTGTCAACTTTTCTTTGGTGCACATATATGAAGCAAAGGTGATCTGATGTCTATCCTTTTGCTCCTATCCTTTTCATCCATTGGATTCAACCTTGTGGTAAAATTTTAGTTTTTGGAGCAGAAGCAAGTGATTCTGCAACAGCTTCAAGCTGATAACAACAATCCTACTCTAATCCGAGACCTAGGAATCCTTTACCTATCCTGCAATGCCGGTGCCGCGGGTATCAAGCTAGCAATTCGGCATCTAGAGACTAGTCTTCAGATGAGTTCCACCGACCCATGGGCCTGGTCATCTTTAGGCAAAGCGTGGGCTCAGCTACATGCCTTGTCAGAACAAAATCCAGCTATCCCACACACATCAGAACACGAATCGGAAAAACAGCAACAGGCTCACAATGCAACCATTGGACTTCGGAAAGCCATCCTCAATAGTCGATCGGCCAGTGAGGCTATGAAATATAAGATTGAATGGGCCCATTACCTTGAACAGTTTGGCCGGTGGAGAGAAAGCTTGGGTGTTATGAGTGAGGTGATCAGTAATGAGGGAAAGAACAATCACTCAGGTTGGGCTGCTTTGGGGTTCATTGGGCTTCGAATCGGGCTTGGCTTGTCACCATTGACTGATTTGGAAACTGAGGCGCTATCTCAAGGCTTCCAAGAGCATGAAGACACCACAGCGGCTTTGAACGAGTCTGTAGATCCACCTGAATTGACAATAGAAGATCGATTGAAGCTTTTAGAGCAAGTCGGACAAGCCTTCCATAGGGCAATCGAACTTATCGAAGCTCAATTCACTACAGATGCAACAGATGACCGATCATGTCTCCGAAGGCTTCAGGATCATTATGATTTTCAACTGGTAAGACTAGATGAAGTGTTGGATACTCTCAAGTCTCGTCCAAATTCCTCAATAGTTGAGTCAGGCGAGGATCCACAACCCCAAACTACGAGACCGAACGAGTCAGGGGCTGGATCCCATGACAGGGCACCTTTACGTCATTCTAGGTCACAACCTGACCTTACGGTCCGTGGTGAAAATCTTGATCGACCAGATTTCTTGTCAAGCGCTCAATTGATGGATAACTCAACACATCGAGCATCTCCCGCCGCTCTTTCCGCGTCTGAAACAGCGAGATCTAGTGTTCGTATATTTCTGTTTTCCTTTGGAATCTGATCATGAATCTGACGTATTGCGCTGTCATCACACAATATAGACTCGATGCTCCTCTGTAAACAATGACACACCAGACGTAAACCCCGAGGTTGATCGTATTGAGGAGGTTGTTGATCGTCTTCTTGCATCACCGGACGTAGGACTTGAGTTCGATGGAGCTAACTTGCTTCAAGCTGCCGATCAATTGATCATGAGTCATAATCAAGAAGCCCAACGTTCTCATAAGCAAGAAGTTGATTCAGCATTATCTCCGATTGAGGGCCATAAGGATGACTCGAACAATCTGCATGAGACTGGAACAAATCAGAATGATACTAGAGTGGAATCTGGCCCACCCCTATCTGCCAGTCCTACCCAACTTCCACAGTCTCCTGATCAATGTCGCCGTTTGGTATTCAATCAGCCCCCGCTTCATCCAATTATGCCCTACGGTTCCGAATCAGATCACGTTTTACAGTATGACGATGTAGATACCACCAACGATTTCACTGAAGATCTAGATTTAGGCGCCTCGCGGTATTCGCAAGCAGGTACGCGTATGGGTCACAACGTAAGACACTATCTACCATATACTGGTAGTGTTGGAAGTGTTGGGCGTGAAAGTTCGAAAGGAGTTCATGAAAGGCAAGAATCCGTTCACAAGGAAAGCTTGGGTCAACCTGGAAATGATCACACTATGAAAAGTAGTGAAACTTGGGGTGATTCTCCTCGGCGTGATATTTGCTTTCAAAGTCCAACATCATGCTCGATACAAGATCATGATGATCCTTCGTCAGCTCTGCAGCATTCCAATGCTTCTCATCATTCGCATCACTCCAATGCTTCTCATCATTCTCACCACATCCATGACTTGGATCCATCGAATTTAGAACAAGACAAATCCAGTCGACCTGAAGAACTACCGATTGCTTCTGGTTCTGATCAAAAGATTTCCACATCTCCTCCAGGCTCTGAACAACGTTGCATCGTTTTACTTCCACATTCCTCCACCCAAAACAACTCAAATCAACATAAAAAACCTTTTTCTCCACTTAGTCAACAAGACTGGCAACTTCCATCACCGGTTGGTTCATCGAATCATCCAGCTAGCATGGGCCCTCCATCATCTTTTGCTCATCTTGATCAAGCGTTTCCTAGACGTCTTCGGGAGCGATGTTCATCACATTCAGAGAGATACTCTGAAGGATCGCCTCGTGGAGTATCATTGAGTCATCATCATCCTTCTACTAACGATCGTCTTCCAGATCCTTTGCCTAGTCAATATCGAGATAGGATGTTAGGTAAGTCAAGTGATCCGTCTCTTACCACCATCTGTTCATCGTGCTGATTTTGAGTTTCTTTTGATCAGCTTTCTTAGAATTG
Source organism: Melampsora allii-populina (assembly GCA_002157005.1). Lineage (NCBI taxonomy): Eukaryota > Fungi > Basidiomycota > Pucciniomycetes > Pucciniales > Melampsoraceae > Melampsora > Melampsora allii-populina. The sequence goes on from MWRJ01016412.1 coordinate 10,854, forward strand.
GACGAAACTTATCATTCACGTGCCCGTCAATTAAAGATGAGATTATTGGAAGTAGAAGATGAACATGAAAGGAGAAGAAGAGAGATGATGGAAGAATTAGGATTAAATGAACTTGTGACCGGTAATCAAACAAGAGAAGAAGTCAGAGTGACAAGAAGAAGTAACCAAATCCCATCTAGTGATCATAGATCTAGATCGACTTGTTCACATCTTGCTGCTGGATTAAGTCCATCACATCCATCGCCTAAAAGGTTCATTAATCCACAAATTATTACTCCTAAGAAGCCTATCAATAATCTCATGCCTGGATTTCAAAGTACTACTCATCATACACCTTTGATAATGGGTGATGTAAATGAAGTTGGACATGATCATCGATTAATCCTGGAACATGAAATTAGAAATGTGAATACGAGTTTGGGTAACGAAGTTGATTCTAGAATTGGTGAACTTGGTCATGCTGAAATCGCATTACAAGGGTAAGTTTCTTTGAAGTACAATTCTATCACAAGCAAACTACGAGATATTTACAAGGATGAAACTGATGACGTGATCGTTTTATTTGTTCGATAGAATTGCTGCGATTTTAAGATTAGCAAAATCTCCATCTTAAGAGATTATTCTCAACCAAGAACACTTAGATTTGTGTCACTTTTCTCTTGTTTTATGTTTTTACAATTGGTTTCATTTTTTAAAAAACTTGTATTTGCTTGCCATCGTGGGATTATCTTATTTAAAGAGGAATTCTTGAATATGCATTGATGTATGTTTTCTTGAAAAAAAATGAAGTGATAGATATATTGTATGATGCATTTAAATGTTCAAGTACAGTAAAAGAAGGTCAAAAATTCTATTATATATCGAAATGAAAACTCTGGATTAGTTTGATTGAAATGTCTTTTGTGATTGTTTTGAATCGAAAATGTGTAGGAACTCCTTGTGTGTTTCACTTGACATTCAAGTGACGCTGTCTTCAGAAGAGATTTGGTTTTGACAATCAAATCTTTTGTCGAATTGTATCTGAGAGTGGGCATGCTCTACAGTTTGAAAAAAGGGGTCCTTAAACAAGTCTTGATCACATCATCTGATCTTTCTTCTTTTGAGCAGACCAACACTTAAGACCCAGACTGAGTAAGATTCCACAAGTCTCAAATCTGCCAGTTTATCCGGTTGCAAAAGATTTT
>MWRJ01016419.1:0-13421 GCA_002157005.1 Melampsora allii-populina
GATCTTGGCTGTGGTCCATCTTCAGTGTTAACAACTGTCCCTTTTTCAACTTCTCCTCTACACCTCTCCCAAAAATACTAAGATTCTTCTATGTTGTTCTCCAAACCTTTCTCCACATTTTGGTAACACAAACTCTTCAGGCTATGCATTAATACTGTTTTGTCCAAGGTCAAATCATCTCAATCTGATCAAATGTCTGCACAGCCATTATTAGGTTGCTGAAGTAAGACATAGAACTACTTCTGGTCACCAAGGGGTAATTGGAACAAGGTACATAAGAAGACTCAAATCTTGAAAGCCCCATGCCAAAAATTGCAAGTCTGCCACATACCTCTCTTTGTGGACGCGGATGTAGTGGCACAGAGGGGGCTTAGTCAAGCTCAGCAAAGTATTGCAAGAATTTTTGAATAAATGTTTGACACAACACAAGGAAAAAAGCTTAAACACAATCAAACACCTTGACCATTGATTTGATCAGGTAGAAATAATTCTGTAAGCCTTTTATTCCCACAGAAAATGTTACTTCATGTTTTGCCTGGTCTAACTCTACATGTGGCCACACCAAGATGTGATTAGTTATGCTTAGAAAAGCATCCTGAAACTGCTCAGATATGATTTTGAAAAAACTGATGTTGAAAGGCTTTGAGATAAGTTACAGAAGCTTGAACAAATCAGGTGATTATATTGATTGTCAGTTAAGGGAAGAGAGCACAATATGTAATACAACAATTGATAGATGAATCTTAATTGTGACATGTCATGTGTCTTTTGTAAAGTGTTACATTTGGATTTGTAACATAAAATTAACTCTGTGAGTTGTGATTTACATAAAAATATGCTGTTTCATGTTTCAAAAATTGTATGTATACCAAGCCTTGAAATATAAAAACAAATGATATCAGAGCTTTCTGGTATCCCTTTTCTACCTAGAACTCTGGATAATTATTTACAGGCACCATGAAAGCTCATCATCCTTTACTGTTCCTCTTATTTCCACTTTTTATTCTTATAGTCCTTGCAATCACTGTTGCTGGACAGTTGCTTGAGAATGCTGGACAGTTGCCTGAGGATGCTGGAAATCCTCCATGGATAGCACTACTGCAGCCTCTCCCCCAACAAACTATCAATACACAATGTGACTTTGATGACCTGGGAAAACCTTCACATCAACATAGTTTACTTCAATCTCACCTAAAATTCATTGAGGACTATCTTATGCAAGACAACAATAGGGATGAATCTTCACTAAATATGGGAATTGATGCTGAGGAAGGCAAAGCACTCCACAATTCAAATTTGAAGACCTGGCCAGCCTGGCAAGATGAAAAAGGGGAATCCTCACAAAACTTTGAACATATCAACACAGTATCAGAACCCACTGAAACTCTTGGAAGTACAATCAGAGGGGCAAACCCGGAGATTTTGCCTGGCCTGAATGATAGATATGTGTCATCTCTTATACAAACTGGAATGTGGCAAATTCAAATACCCAAGAGCCTCCTGGAAAGAATCACAAAATTCTTTGATAAATGTCAAAAGGAAATCTTTCAAGCACTTCTACACCCACCCCAAGACTTGACTAGTGCAGAAGAAATTTCTACAGGTTCAACCTTAGGACAATTGAGATCTCGACTTGTTAATTCAATACGAATAATGCAAAGAGAGGCTTTACCAGCATTCCTTGGAAACTTATGGATCACACATCATAACCAAGTAAGCAACACTGTATGGATCTCCATCTGTAAAAGTAGTTGGGAATTTCTAGAGTATGTCATTAAATTGTGGAAAGACCACACAATCAAGGATCCAACAGCTGTACTCAAGGACTCCAACAACAAGAAATTCAAGGCAGGTGTTTGGTCTGAAGAGCTATGCCTGGAGGATCACATAAATCTCATTCTAGCAAATGGTGCTTTAACAAAAGAAATGGTGCAGTCTCTTGTGGACCAGTGGTTTGAGAGAGTGCAAAACTTGGATACCAAATTGATTCACCGAGTCAGTCAATAATCCAAGATAAATAACTATGACAGTTGATGTGATAAGTTTGATACATTTTGGTCAACTCCATCACATCTAGCTGTGGTTTTGCAATGTGTAATGGGGAATGGTGGAAGTGATGTGTTGGTGTTGTTCAATTTGAGATTAAGGAGGGTGTTGGTTGTGTTCTTTCTTCTCTTTATTTTTTTAGCTAGCAAAGTGATTTTTGCAATTGTTGTCAGAGCTTCCAGATGTGGTCTAGTCCGACTCTCTATCTTCCCATCTTTTCCTAACACGTTTTTGATTATTTTTGTTTTCTTAACAGACCATACATCATCAATTCATGTTTGTCACTCTTCAAGTTACCAATCCGGGGTCTCATTTAGTGCAATTATCAATATTCATTCAACAAATAGATACAAACCACAATGTTTGAATCACAATGTTAAGAAGGATAAGTTGATCTTAGCAAAGACCAACATCTGTTGCTAAGGCTGAGGGGAAGGAGTTCTTACAATTAGGATAAGTCGATATGTACATTTTTCGTTAGCACATGAAAAGAGACCTTACACCCAAACAAAAATTCCAAAAGTATATAATGATCTGAAACAGTTCTTGCTCACATATGTGTTTAACTCACCATTTCACAAAGGAACGAGATGGGATTCAAGCATCTCACAAATAGAAATTCTAGCTCAAGACAACACCGGAAAGGCAAAAGGTTGACCGACCATCTTGGCAATCAGTACACGTTGGGAGAGATTTATTGAAAAAAACGAATCTCTCTAAACATCTTCAAATCATTTGAATTGAACTTCCAAAAAAACAAATCTTTCATCTTTGATTTTTCACCTTTTTTTCGAATCTATTATTTTCATAAATCAAAAATCAAATCAAAGTATTACATTTTCAGCAGACCAGAGTTTGAATGTTCTAGTCCATTCTCCAGATGCCATAAATTTTCCATCTAGAATTCACAATTCCAAATTCCAAAAAAACAAGAATCATTAATTTCTCAATCGAAACGAATCTTAAAAACCGTTAACCCAAAAGAGTATAAAAAGAGTCAAAAATGCTCACCTCTAGCAATATCTACACTCATCACTTTTCCACCAGCTTCACTAGACAAAGCTTTAACTAATTGCCAATCGTCAGCAGACCAAAGTTTAACATACCCATCATAACCACAACTAGCTAAATACATTCCACTGAGTGGAACTTCAACTTCCTCTTCATTTTTGCCATTCTCACCTTTTCCTTCTAAAACTGTTCGATCTAATTCTTCTTTTTCTTCTTCTTCTTGTTTTAATGTTTTACCAGTTAAATAATTGGCTGCATTTTTTTTCGCATCTCTTTCTTTCGAATCTAAATCTAATGTAAATGGGAATTTGAAATTTGAATTAGGTGTTACTTTAAAAAACCTTACATCTGAAACTGATGAAAGATGTGCTGGTATAGTATAAATCGCTTTTAATGATCTTATATCCCAAATTCTTATATTATCATCATTCGATCCTGTTGCAATTTGATGACTATCAATTCAAAAAAAATAGTAACACATCAGTTCAAAAAATTATCATTTTTCCAAGTTGTGTCGGTTGACAAAACCTTACCCATTAGGAGAAAAGTCGATTGCAAGAATATCTTTTACATGTCCATCTAATACCATCACCGTTTTCCCACTCCTTAGATCCCAAACTCTACCAATAGCATCTAACCCACCAGAACAAAGTAAAGCTCCATCTGATTGGAATTCTAAACTATAAACTTCTCTGGAATGTCCTTCTTGTGTTAATAATTCAGTACCTGTTTCTGAATCCCATAAACGCCAAGTCGTATCAAAAGAAGCAGAAGCAACATGTCGTCCAGCTGGATGAAACGCTACTCTGCAAACTCTTCCTCCATGTCCTTCTAATGTCCTTAATGGCTTTTCTCTAGAAAAAGTTTAGGTAAACCTACATTAGAATCATCGTTCACTTTTAAATTATTATATCTTATTGGTAAATTGAAATAGAGTGAAACATACGAAGTAAGTGACCATAATTGAACTTTTGAATCTGCACCACCTGTGACCATATTTAGACTTGAAGTTGATTGACCAATAGTAGCTTCCGGATGCCATGCCAATCCACCAATTCGATCAGAATGATCTGAGGTACGAGAAATCGCCGAAATGGTGACCGAAAGATTAAGATGCACAAGGCGCGCGTGATAGATGTAAAGAGAAAGCAAAAGGGTGATTGAAATAGCGCAGACGACGTCAGTCCGAGTATCGACGTTGATCATCCTTGGGTGACAGTTTAGTCAGTCTCTGTTGACGGCGACAGTGATCATAGAGAGAGAGAGAGAGATTTGACGATAAAAAGTGGTTAAGCCATGGATCTTTTCAAGAGTCCTTTTCAATAGAAAAGAATCAAAAAACAAGATTGATCTTCAAAGAACTACAACAATGGACATTGCTTTTTAAGGGAACCATATATGTGGGAATCATAACTGATAGGAAAAGAGTTGAACCGATTGGAACTAAAAGGAAATCTTTGAAACATTATAGAAAGATTTGACTAACCATTAAAAACACTTTTACTATCCTTTTCATATGCATAGGGTGTACAACTTGGTATATTCCAAACTTTTGCTATACCAGTCCAAGATCCAGTAGCTAATAATTTCGAATTTGGAGAGAATCTGACCATTGAAATTGGACGTTCGTCACCCACTTGAGAACCGAGATTAGTATAAGTCTGATCAATATGAAAAATTCGAAAAATTAGCCATAGATTGCAAACTGAGAATTCTTGGTCCAATCACCATACCTTTAACTCTGCATAAACTGCTTTTCTAGTTGACATGATTCGATTTAAAGGTAAATTAGCTTCTAATTTTTGTCTAATGATTCGTTTACGAGCATTAGCTAAACTAAAATCAGCAATAAACCTTCTAGACATTAAAAGTTCTTCAGTTCCTTCAGTATAGAATTCTTCATCTTCATCATCTTCATCTTCATCATCTTTATTTTCATCTTCTTCTCCTATTCCATCTTTTTCTAATTCCCATCCTTTCGCTTCTGCAATTTGACTTAGAACATATCGTAATCGATCTCTTCTATCTTCAGGTCTTTCTCCAAATAGTGTCATAGGTTCTCCAAGTTCTCTTAGTCTTACTCGGATTGCTACTTCATTGGTGGGTACTGCTAATTGACGTGATCGGGTGGCGCGATCAAGTGAGCTGAGTAGGTTTGCATGATCTGCTTGTAAACGCGAATTAGATGGATCATTGGGATCGAGTTGTCTCGTGACGAGGTCATCGAAGTCGATATCCATCTTGATTGATAGTTCTCCTGCTTATCGTTCTTCTGAGTATCGTCGTGCTGGTTTTTGATGTTGGTTGTGGTTGTTCTAAGTTGTTGTTGGTGGTCGACTTGACTTTCCTGTACCGTGACGGTGACGGTGTAGCAGTGAAATACAGTTACAAATTTGAAAATTAAAACTCTCAATTTTAGAACAAAACAAAACCATTTCGACAAACACAACAAACCGTACACCATCAACACAACACAATATCATCAAGAAAATGTAAAAGAAGCCCTTCCTAATCTTAAAGAACTATCCAAATTACTAAAGAAATCACGTCAGAAAATCAAATAAGAAGAAACCAAAATGGAAGCAGCTGAATTAGCTAATTTAAGAATCCAACAAAGTTATACAAAAGAAAAAAAGATTGGTGAAGGTACCTATGCTAGTGTTTATGAAGGACATGAAAAGAAAACTGGTAGAAAAGTGGCAATCAAAAAAATTAAAGTAAGTATACAAGAAAATTATCTTCCTTCCCCTTTTCTAAAATTGATAAGATTGATTTCTAGATAATGATACTGATTGTTTTTTTTGGTTTTTGATTTCGGAATAGGCAGGCCAATTTAAAGATGGATTGGATATGTCAGCAATCAGAGAAGTTAAATTTTTACAAGAATTATCTCATCCAAATGTGATCGGAGTAAGTGAATTCCAATCAATCTCTAACAGAAAGGAAACCAATCTGATCTTTTTTGTTGTTTAAAATAGTTGTTAGATGTTTTTTCATCCAAATCAAATCTTAATTTAGTTTTAGAATTCTTAGATACTGATTTAGAAGCAGTAATTAAAGATCGCAGTTTAGTTTTTCAAGCATCTGATATCAAAAGTTGGATGTATATGACCATCAAAGGTCTTGATTTTTGTCATCAGAATTGGATTTTACATCGTGTAAGTTAACAATCATTTCTTAAAACAGTCTTTTATAAATTTTTGAATCTTATTATGATTGGTTTATCTTTTTTTGTAGGACATGAAACCCAACAATCTTTTAATTGCTTCTGATGGTACATTAAAAATTGCTGATTTCGGATTAGCTCGTGAATATGCTGATCCAGGAACAAGGATGACATGTCAAGTAGTCACAAGGTTTATTTCATTCTTTCAAACTTTCCAAAAATCGCTAAATCTTAACTCAAGACTAATTGATTTTTTGGGGGGTGGGTTGGTTTTAGATGGTATAGACCACCTGAATTACTTTATGGTGCACGTGCTTATTCTGCAGGAGTTGATATTTGGGCAGCAGGTTGTATCTTTGCTGAATTAATGTTAAGAACTCCTTATTTAGTAGGTGAAAGTGATTTTGATCAATTAAATATAATCTTTAGAGCACTTGGAACTCCAACTGAACAAGAATGGCCAGTTGAGTTTTTTTCTTTATATCTCAATCGGTTTCCATTTCATTGAAAGCTTACTGATTTTTTTGTCATGATAGGGTCACAAACGTTTAGCAGATTATCTAGAATTTCCTAGACAACCTAAACAACCACTAGAATTACTTTTTAGTGCAGCAGGAGATGACGCGATCCAATTCTTAGAAAAATGTCTAACTTATGATCCACGTAAAAGAATTACATCACGTCAAGTGAATCCTTAACAAAAATCTCCCCAAAGGAAAAAAATCTAGTAAACTGATCAATTTGGATTTTGCTTCTTCTTTAGGCTCTTAAACATGATTATTTCTTATCTAAACCTTATCCAACTGAGCCAAGTAGATTACCTAAACCAAAAGGAGCACTTGTTCCTCGTCCCATCGCACCACCGGATAATACAACTGGAATGACAGCTAAGAAAAGGAAAGGTGCGAATGTAGGAGCTGGTGAACCTATGGTACTTGATGATGATGATCGAACAAGAAAATTAGCAAGACGTTTAGATTTCGGTTGATCTTTGATGTATATCACTTTGTCTTTTGATTTATATCATTCAAGTTTGCTCTTTTTTCTCAATTTCATTTGCTTCGGATTGTACATCTTTATATTAATGGCGTTCAAGAGTTCCTTTGATAAGGTGATTTCTTTAAAAGTTGAATCAAATATCAGAGACAAAAGTTTCCTTATGATTTCTGAAATCTTTCTTGTTTTATTTCATTCATCGTGTGATAATTTGTATGCATTGTATTTGATACCTAATTTCAGATGATAACCAAAAAGGACATAGAATGTTTCACATTTTTTTCAATAAACACAATTTTAATGCTCATCCATGAGTATATGATTTCAAATCTTAGACTTCTCTGAATGATGAAAAATTTTACAAAGATAATCGAAGAAAAATCTTGAAGAATAAGACTGTTGAACTGAACAAGTTTTTGAAACAAAAAAGCAGCCAAGATTCAAATAGGAATTGAAATAAAGACAAGTTTTTGAATATTTAAAGAAAAATAAAATTTATGAAATGGGTGTTGAAGACCTCACAAATTTTTTGATTTGAGTTTAATCATGAAAGGTGATTCGATTAATAAAAGATAAGCATCTGTCCAAGATTTTTCGAATTCGATATCATCAAAACCAGGAGCAAATTCAAGATCATAATTAATCAAAATATGGGCTACAATCTAAAGTAAAAAAATTGTTTCGAGTCAGTTTTCATTCATTAGATTTTAATCTTTTGGTATGATAGAGAAATAATTCTAACTCACCAAACGCATTTCCATCATTGCTAAGTTTTTTGCAACACAAGTTCCAGGTCCGATCATAAAAGGAAAAAATGCGTTTGGATTATGTGGATTCGCAATCGAGGGATTTTCAATCCAACGTTCAGGCCAAAAAACTTCAGGTAATTCAAAATAACGTGAATCACGTTGCATTGACCAATTACTCATTCTAACCTTCGTACCACCTGGTATAAAGATTCCATCAATAATTATACCTTCATCTGGTGTAATTCTTTGTATGTTTGATGGTGATGGTGGTTGTAATCTCAGGGCTTCTTTTATACATCCATCTAAATATGGGATTTTTGATAAACTTGTGGCACTTAGATCTGTTGCTTTGGATAATTCACTTTGGAGTTTTTTCATGTGCTTTGGAGATCGAAGGAGGTATAGAAATAGAGCAACCATGACCGTTCTTGTTGTATCTGCTCCTGCTCTATTCGTATTGAATAGCAAAAAAAATGATGAAACCTGTTAGTCGGTTTTGAAACTGATTCAATTTTTTCTATCCTTTGATCACGATGTTTCCAAGGAAAAGTAAGCTTACATTATCACTAAAGTAGAATCTGCTACAAGTTCAGAAAGACTGAGCTTAGTACCTGTTTCTGAATCTTCTCCCAACTTTGATTTTTTCAAACCCCCGTGGGGCCCACAAAGGTGATCAGTATACTACCTTCATGTATTGGATCAAACTTCTTCGTGAAGATTAGAAAACTTACAAGATAATGAAAAACATCAACCTCAGTAGCTAATCCTCGTTTATAACGATGTAAGAACATAGATTTAGTAAATTCTCTAAATTGATCTTGTTGTTTAATTTTTTTATTTGGAAGTTGATTGACAAATGAAGTTAACCATGGTACATTTCTAAGGATACCAACTTGTTGAACTACTCTTCCCATATGATTCAAAATCCCGTGTTCATCATGTTGATTGATGAGCAAGCTTGTTCCGTCTTTGATTGAGAATTGGGGGATTAAGATTAAACTGGGTTTCTTTAATCATTTTCAGATATCAGCTTCGGAAATTGACTGACCTCCGAATGCCATATCAGTCATAACTGTTCGTGATCATTGCGTAAAGATGACATGGAAGGAAAATTTCAGTTATTGACCAGAATGCATTGAGTTAAATACGAGTCTCAAGTTCTTGGAAAAGATGAAGGCAAATTAGAAAGAAACCTGACTCACAGTCATAAACAAAGTAACCGAGCTGCAAGCACAGATCAACCGGGGTTTCATTCAATGCATGTCGATTCAATACTCCTAATAGTTGTTCCATTCGAGCTTCGATTGCAGGTAAGTACGAATGGATAGCTTTCGGTGTAAAAGCCTTATCCCAGCTATGTGATAAGATATATCAAAAACGGTGAGAAACAAGGAAATTGATCAAAGCCAATCATCTCGAATTGAGACTGTCTAATCATCTTCAACATCCATGCAAAGATAGGAAAAGAAGATACTCACATTCTACGCCTAGTAGCATGTTCGGACACTACAATTTCAGCAAAACACAATGAGGATGTGCGTTTTGATGTTGGAAAATTTTCAAGATCACATTGTCGAAGAGAGTATCCAAAATTAGATTGATGCTATTTCGATACTTTTTTTAGTGTGATATCAATGATACTCAACAAGTCTTTAAAGTTAGAACACTATCTCCGCCTTGTTTGTCTTTTGTGATTCCAGAATCATAAGATACACCTTTACTCCATCCTTTGGGACCCATAATGGTCCACAAGGCATTTAAGCTTACTGTATAGAGCTCATTAGGACCTAAACACAAAGAAAATGTAAAGAAGATAATGAATGATCAATCCAAAAAGTGGAAACAGCCCACTTACCAATTCTTACCCAATCTCCATATTGATCTCCAACTTCTTTCATCGTGAAACGAGTTCTACCAAGATAAGCTTCTCTAAGTAACCAAAATTGACTCATAGCTGCTAATTTCGGTCCAGGAAAGTTTCTTAAATTATGCCAAAGTAGACGATATGAGAAGATTTGGATTCCAAGCAATATGTTTAGTAACGAAATGATCTTGAAGGACATTAAGAAACTTTTAAAAATTAACGTTAGAATCGTCAGAGAGATTCCAATCATGTAAATGTAAGACGAAAATGTTGGCTCATGACGCCTGAGAAGTGCATGAGTAGCCTATTGTAAGACAGTCCAAACAATAAATAACAGGATTTAAAATCAAAAGATCAGTTAGACATAAACTTTAAAAACGCAAGACGTCATAGGTGGATTGTTGCTTAACATTCAAACTGACTGAGCTCAATGTGACCAGAATGATCAAATGCAACCAGATGTTTCCAATCAGAAGATGATATGAGAATGACAGATTTAAAGGACTTTTCAATATGGATTCAAGCATGATCTATGGTTGAAAGACTTCTTCTCTCGAAGAAGATTGTGAAGAAGAGGCAAGCTTATGATAGATTTGAAAAGTTTCGAAGCAGAAGTTGTGTACAATGAAAGAAGGAGAAGGGAAAGTCAAGAATAGGTTTATTGCTATTTTGTACTAATTTGTTTTACCTGCTTATCAAATCATAAATGAAGCTCCGAATTTTTCGCTACATACAACGCCAAACCAAGAGATTGTGGAAGTATAAAACCCGATGAATAGCATTGTAAAACGATTTTTCAAAGGTTTAATTCATTTAACCCTTTTTCCCCTTACAGAAGAAAGAATGGTAAGAGGAGCTTATTGAACTCTGTCCGAAGCAATGCTTGAGAGCTTCTTCGGGAAGTGGGCAAGAAAAAAACCCAAGCTGTATGAGTGGAGGATGGGTTTGAAAAAATGAGGTCATATCGGTAACTAGATGATAAGTTGGACTTTATCTCTCTTGCGTAAAAGTGTTTCGATCGAGGTTAGACACGCGAGTGTGGAGTGAAACTCGAAAAAGAAAGGTTTAAGCTCGAAAAAAACTAGTCTAGTACAATGTATGCATGAAATGTTTCCAATGAGAAGCATCGGTGGAAGAACAAGTAAGTTCAATGCGATGTTGAATACATCTCTAATTTTAAATTTCTTAGAAACGATATCACAATCACCGGTGCACAGTCACAAACTTATCTAGGAGGAGCTCGCTCGCCGAGAGGGACTTAGATAAGTTTGGYACAGTCAAAGGAARTTAAAATGAGAAGAGAAGAGAAAAGATGGAGAAGGAAGATCGACCAAATACCGAACTTCGAAGTGATAAAGTGTGTCAACCCAACTCAGCCAGATAGGTTCCAGAAAAAAACCATAATGATCAATGCTCTTTAACTTATGTGATCGAAGTTTCCCCGATAAACATCTTAAATTCAAACCAAACTTCATTTGCTGATTTGAAAACCTGAAAAGGTTTGATAGATTCACTTGGATAATGGAAGTCTATTGAGGTTCATATCTCAACTCTCATTCTTCCTCAGCCTCAGAGCAGCGAAAGTTTAGATAACTGAGTTAGACCCCGTCTGAACCCCCAAAAAGCAGATCAACAATCTCAAGAGAATACATACAAAAGGTTTGGAGCGTGCAAGATGGGGTGGTATTGTCACGCCGAGCTCAGCTTTCTGATGGATTTAGCCAGCAAAGGAAAGCCAAAAGTGAAAATGGCGCTTTAGATCCACATACTTGGGGCAGAATAGAAACCCACAGGTCCGCTTGAGAAGTGCCAAAGGCGTGTCTAAGTCCGATCAGCGTGAGGAAGTTGGGGGAGTCATACCACGTCACCGCGTGGACATTTTGGATTTGGTACCATGGCCCTTAAACAAAGTGAGTGCCTCCAAAGGACCTTGATTCTAGCGAAGAGATGACGAACTCATTTCAACAACTGCCCATGTAAGTTTTTGAATCTGAAAGAGTTGATATCTGATTTATGGTTATGGCTTATGAAGTTCAAGCACTGACTATTAGACACTTTTGAATGAAAAATATTGGGAAAAATCTCCAATGTTCAACAGAAATGCCACATGATTCAAGGGGATCTGTTCGACCAGCTCGATCTAAGGTGACATTTGAGGTTATGAGTCTTTTGACGAAACGTATCCAGTGAATATTTCATGAACATCTCGCCCCAATCTGAGTCAAATTCATCTCGATTGATAGAGATAAGACGCCTTTGCCCTCTCTGTGAGCTTAGAGTTACTGGTTAGCTTCGAGTCATAACGTGGTGGAGCAACCCATGTACGTATATTTCGTGCTGCTTCCTCCAACGTCACGTATTTAAACCTGGGTTACCTGCCTGAAAAAAGATATATTCATATCTTTGTATATTTATCAAAGTGATTGACGCTGTGCAGTGTTCCCTGTGCAGTGTTCCCTGTGCTTGATTGCTGTTAATTTTTCGTATTTTGTTTCACGTGTGCCAAGAGAATCCCCTAAACATATTGAATTCTCTGGTCTTGTGAAGATAAAGCGGTCAGGAGAGGAGTCTTCTCAGCTCAGATGCATCAATTAGAACAAGCTTGTCATCCGACATCGGAGTGTGATACGGTCAAGGTCATATTTGACTGTCTTAAAAATATGTGACCACTATTGGCTCTTGACCTGGGTCAGCTGACTCTAGGAAGCCAATGTATGTATGCAATCCGTAGTCTCTCAAAGTCTCAAGAATGGTATGCTAGGTAGCGATACCCGAGGTGATCTCGTCTCCATAATAATATAGACTCACGTATCTTATAACTCGGCTTTCTGAAACTGAAACGAGAATCTATGAATGAAATAGATCATGACCAATGACTTCCGAGTCTTGGATCTACAGCTTGATGTCGGAGATAGTTGGCAATTGTAGGGTATAATCAGTAGACCTCTGTTGCGCTTGATAGACAAGACAAGGTAGGACATGCAAATATCTAGCGAGTTATGATTCATAATCAAGCAGTTGTTTTGAGAGATGAGAAAGAAATGGCGTTCAAAGCCATCGTATGCGCGAAGAGTTTATATTTCGATTGCATATCTAGGTCAACTGCTTCCTTTCGGGACCCATCTTGAATCAATATATGTTGACATCGTGTGGTTTCGAATTTTTGTCGAATGACTCCAAAAGAAAGCAGAAGAGAAAACAGCAAACTCAATGAGAACAAGGTAGACAGACGAAGACAGAGATGAAACTGAAAGGTTCAAACAGAAGTGGTAAAGTATTATGACGTCATGACTCACTTTCAAAAACAGTGAACAGAAAGAAAACCATGACGTCATGGTAGAAAACAAATGTTCTCGTGGCATGATGACACAACAGTTTAAAACAGTCCAGCACCTCGCCATTTCCATCAGATCTGAAGCTTGCTTCTCAAACACGCGGCAAACTGTTTTGAACAAGCGTAATAACTCATTAGCCATTCAAGAAGTCAGACTAAAACAAAGATCTACTTATATACAAACAACAATGCTATAGAATACAAACAAAAACACAGTTCCATCACAACTTTTGGAGGACGTATAAGTGAGTAACA
>MWRJ01016620.1:0-10519 GCA_002157005.1 Melampsora allii-populina
ATGTACCAATCCGGGGTCTGCGGCGAAAGCTAGCGACTAGCAAGCCAGCAACTATCACGTTAGGCTAGCAGATTCCATTGATCTCGTGTTGCTCTCGACTGAGCATGGTCTGTGGTTCACCGCGGCTGTTAAGGAGTTGTGAGTCCATGAGCTGTATTCTGTCAGCTGTCCTTGCAGACTGTATGAACAACTTCCCATTCATCTTCCGCTCTTGGGCTTTTGATTAATTAAAATCCTCACTCAATTCAAGCATTATTTCATTTAATTACGTATGGTGTATGTATTATAAATTCTTCCAATCAAGACCTACATACACCTCACCTATCTACCCCTACCGTTCACTTTACTTTCTGTTTTAACTCAGACAGTTTCTCATTTCCCAACTTCTTCGACCGAATCTCCATTTTATTTTTCTCCGTTTCCATCGTCATCTTCATCATACATACCTCTTATACTCTCCTTCAAGTTCGTTTGTCATTCGCCTTTCTCTCTCTTCCTTCCCTTGTGTATCGTTTCTGACCAATCTTTCATTTTATCCTCTTCATCCATACGTCCCTTATTTCAAATTCGCAACCTCGCTCCTTTCACTCGTTTTACCTTCACGCTCTAGTAGATTTTCGGCATGTCTGCAATCACCGAGTCTGCTCCTAATCTTCCTCCCATCTCGGTCGACGAATCTTCGATCACTCCCGCCGAAGCCGCCACTGCTGCTACCCCTGCGCTTGCTGAGGTTTGTCTCACCCTTCGCTTATTTACTGATCCCCGCACTTGACGCTAACCCTTGCATCTTAGTCTTCTGAGGTAGCCGATACTCCTGCTGTTGAAGTCCCAGCTGAGGACACCGCTGAACCTTCTGCTGCTGACTTGGTAAGTAGCCTTCTTGCTTTTTTTACCTTTTAAATATTCTCATGTCTATCGCTCTTAGGCCAATGAGATTCCTGCCAAGACCAAAGCAGACGAAGCTCCTAAAGCTGAAGAGGACAAGAAGGAGAAAAAACCTCCTCGAAAGCCTTTTGCCGAGCTTTTGAACAAGATCCGCAAAGTAAGTCAGTCTCTTGCAAGATCACTTTCAATGACGCTGATGGCTGTTTCACCTCTTAGCCGCTTGACAAATCCACTCCTGAGAAGAAAGACTCTGAGCCTGCAGCTGCTCCTGCTGAACACGCCGCTTCGTCCGTCAACCCTGCGTAAGTGATCAATACTTCTGTTTGTCGCCTCATGTTGTTCACGGTGATTTCCACTTCAGCCCCGTTGAATCCACTCCTCAAGTGGTCGAGACCGAACCCGTTGTTGAAGCTCCTGCCACGGAGGCTGCACCTGCTGAACCCACGCCAGTCGAAGAAGCTGTGAAGGACGTCACTACTCCTCGGAAGGAACGTGGTAATCTTTTCGATAAGATCACTGCATTTGTTCTCAAGCCCAAGAGCCCAAGGGGCAAGAAATCTACTGAGCCGCTAGAAGAAGCGAAACCCGTTGAGGCGGCTCTTCTTGCCGAAGTTACTGAACCCACACCTGAAGTAAGCTTTTCTGTTTGCAAATACTGCTATGCTGGCTAACCAACTGCTTCACACAGACTCCTGCAATTACCGAGCCCGTTGTCGCTGTTGAGGCACCGGCTGCTGAGGTCGAGACTCTTGCCACTGAACCTACAACAGTACCTGTGGAAGAATCCGCACCGGTTTCCGAAGCTGTTGAAGAAGTGAAAACTGAAAAGAAGTCTCCAAAAGTAAGCTTCCTCTGCTGCCAAGCCTTGCTTATCAACTGACTCTCCTTTCTTAGGACTTGGCCAAACTTGCCAGACGATTCAGCGGACGTCTCTTTGGCATCAATGAGAAGAAGGTCGTGAAGAAGCCCGAGGCTACGAAGGAGGAGGCCGAAGAGATTGCTGCTTCAAAGGATGCGGCTCTTGTAAGGCTTTTTGACGAACTCGTCTTGAAATAGATACTAATCTCCCTTGTTTATTTAGGCCGAATCTACCGGAGCGGCAGACGCTGACCCCGAGGCTGTTCCCGAGACCACTGTCTCTGCCGAGACACCAGTGGAACCGTCCGCCACCACCGAAGCCACTCCTGTTATCGCTGCTACTGCATGATAGCGTTGGTGCTGCTCCATCGCCTTCTAACCTTCACACCCAGACCATATCTTCTACACTTATATACGTTTCTCTGCAATGTTAATTTCTATCTTACTTTTAATTCGACTATTTCACTTTCATATACCCCTCGACTTTGTCTTCTCTATAGGCTCGAGGCTCGGTACCAAACGCATCATGCTAGCTGCTAAACACGGATGCTCTGACATGGATTGCGCTTACAACAACCAGGATTTTTATTCATGCCCTTATGTGTCGTGGCTGAAATTCAGTTGGATTGTGGACCTCGCGCTTCCTACACTGGTACTTGATGCATGAGCCGGCTTATCTTGTCTCTTTATTGTCTTATGGTGCCCCTGCACATTGTTCTTCTATCCACCCTGCTGCTCATGCCCGCTACAATGCACTCTTGTGTTCATGATCATTCTACAAAACAGCAAGGCCGAGGCTCACAGACTATGCTCCTTTTGAAAACCCTACCAGCCCCGCTGCCATTGCCTTTGTTCTTGTCAAGAGTTCTCTGCCTCTGTCTGTGCTTTCTGCAAGACTTTGCCGCTCTCACATTCAGTTCAACATGACCAAAACTATATCTAATCAATTTATTAAAACATGATTTACCACACTCATCCACAAACGACGTTTCAAATACCTCAACTGAATTAAGTGGTCAATCAGTCATGGGAAGTAAAACAGGCCATGCTCGTGGCGAATTAATTTGAAGACTTCGTTGCCCTCCCTCGTGCAATCGTAGTTACGCGCATTGATCTTTGTGCCCGACCTGAGACCCAAGCGCAACAACAATTAACCAACATCAGACGAGACTTGAGTTTACTGATTTCCTTTTGTCACTTTCAGCCCCTGTTCCAGCTCAAAATTGCCTGTGACTTGCTTGGTCCATGACGTTTCATTCTCACTTTGTAATTTACTCACTCATATTGAGATGTCTTTCGAACTGATAGTCACTGCTCACATATGTGCTTGGTAAGATTCCACCATGCATTAATTGAAAGGTTCATATCAACGTCACGCAATGAGTTGACACAATTGAAAGTATGAAGAAGACACTGAAAGCAAAAGGATTAACCATTTCAAGGCGCACCAACAAAATATATCATTGATACAATTTATGCGAGATACGAAAGGAATTGATCCCATCAAGAATCTCTGCGGCCACATCATAGATCAACCAAAATAGTTGTCGTGAATTCAGGAAGGGATAGGATCAGGTTTCGTCAGGTTGAATCCAACTTTGTCAAGCTTTATCATAATCGTTCATAGGCTGTTCATACAACAAAAAAGAAAGTAAACTACAACATGTAGAGCTAAACTGGTATCGCCTGACCAATCTCTTTTGTCCAAGCACCAAGGAGAACAGACAAGTTTAGGTACAAAGGTTATGATAGATGATGAAAAGGTGTGAAAGGACTATCAGGTAATGAATGTCTCAAATGTGGTTTCTTGGTGGGTGTTGCTTGATAATCATCATTTCGAGAGCGAAGAGATGGTGATCGAGTAAGTTGAGGTGAGGTGAACATTGGTGGTGACCTCGATCTACCCAGAATTTTCACGCCATTGACTGGAAGGGGTGATTGAGGACCCATGGAAGACATCGGTGATTGAGCATGACCAACTGAATTGATTCCTCCACCTCTACCACTTCCAACACTTCCAACACTCCCACTGATCTTCTTCCAAGATGAACTCAACTCGGACATCAGACCGCCGGTACTTCCTTGCTTGGAGGGTGTCGGAGATTGAGTGACGACCGTGGTTCTTGCCCTCGAACTTAAGAGCAATGGACGAGGACCTTGCGAGCTTCCCATCACTACTGAACTGGCAGCTATAGGAGATCCAAGACTACCAGTTGAGGGTGGTGAGTGGATGGGATCGACAGAGACTGTTGAGGAGCTTGAAGACGAAAGTAGCGACCAACGCGCCGATGAGAGAAAACTCTCATTCCCTGTATCAGCATCGCTAGCCTCATATGGTGATTGGTGATTATACGACTGTGAAGCAGGAGTAGAAGGACTGGGTGGATCGGACATTGAAATAGATGACAATTTAGAAACGATCGTCGGTGGACGCCATGAGGAGGCCTTGATGGTCCAGTTGGTAGCTTGCTTTGAAAATCTGCGAGTTGAACGTTAAAGAAGATACGATGAGCCAAGAAAACAGCAAGTAACGGCAAGAGAGGAATTACAGACATACGTCGCAGCCGTATCACTGTCCTTCCAAGCTTCAGCCCGAGTCTTCAGTTTTCCCAACAGACTGCCGGTATGTTTTTCTACTGCGCCGTTTACAGGCTCCATCGGCCGATGTTGATGATTGGTCGGGGACGATGGTAGCGGCGGGCCAAGGTTCGTAGCAGACTTTGACTTATGCCGCTGGAGAGATGTCCAGCCAAGCGCATTAAATGGACCAGGGAGATTAAAGGAACCTTGACCTGCATGGCCGTCATGTGCCGATTCCTGTTTTTCGGTCTCGAGTACTAGTGGTAATTGATGACTGGGATGATGGGTCAGATCCGTTGTTGCCTGCTCGGTCGCAAAGCCTTCAGCCAATCGACGCTGACGAATCAGTAAGGCGTCTTGAACAATCGTATCTACGTCAAGGGAAGGAAAGCCAGGTCCGGAGCGAAAAGAGCGAATGCCTTGCAGTAACTTGATGGCTGATGCAAAGCTTGTGATGTTGAGGATGGTGGGACCGAGCTGGAGGGTGAGCGCACATGCGATATCCACCAAAAAGTCCATCATTTCCTCTTGGTTGGCTACCCCATGTTGCGACTGAGACGGATCAAGATTCAAAGTCAGAAGTGGATCCCATAGTCGGATGACGTCCGCGAGATTAAAGCAGTGAGTGAATAGACAGGTAAACCAATTGAAAGCATATAGAGTCGGATCGACACCGAGTAGGGCTAGATGATCGGAAAGGGAGGGGTGAAGCCACTTCAGTAAGGCCCCGTAACGGCCCAAAAGTCGGCCAATACCAACTTCTTGTCGAATGGTGGGGATTGGATTGGAGAATTGAAGAGGTTCAGTAAACCGTAAAGGTGAACTGGGTCGGTGAGATTGAAGGAGCGTAGAAGGTAAAGGATTGTCAAAGGATTGCACAAAGATGTCGCGGACTGTAGACATGAGAGTGGTAAAGGCCCAAAAAGCATCGGCTTCGACTTTGTCACTCAGCAAATCACTTTCTGATTCATTCTCGTAGTCAACTTGCTGAGGTTTGGTTTGACCAAAGACATAGAGGATCAATGCGCCCAACTCGTTCATTCCTTGAACGTAACCAATGCCTGGATTAAGGGTAGACCAAACATATAATAAACGAGTGAGACAATCATGAAAGGTGTAAGTGAGTGTGTCGCCTTCCTCATCCGCTTCTTCGGATGCTGGTCGTTGAGATAGTCTATGAGTGGGTAAGTGATTAGATAGAGGTGAAGTAGAAGATGAAGAAGGGCTACAGATTGGACTAGGCGCCTGGATACTGAGGAGAGGAGTGGTAGGCTGAGCATGATATTCAGAATAAGTGATGATAGGATCGAGTTTGGGTTGTAAGGTGAGGAACTGAGCATAGTCGTGATCTGATCTTTCGATGTGAGTGGTATGAGTAGGTGAACAGGCGCGTTCGTCGTTCTCGTCGAAAGGACTGCTAGTGGTGGTAGTACAAGAGCTTGAGCTTGTGAGAGAGCATCGTTTGATAGAATCGTCTTCCTGATCATCAAATGATGAATGTTGTTTATGATCATGAAACGTTGATGTGTGTATGTGATCTTTAGGTGAAGTTGAAACAGATTGATGTTGTTGAGAAGGTTTAGAACGAAGGGGATTTAAACGGTTCAATTGATTGACCAAAACATGAAGTTTGACACCGGATGATGAGTTGAGATTCGCTTTCATAGGTGAACTGAAGAAGGTAAGATTAGCTTGAGTCCGACGAACGTCAGCGTCTATGGAGCTGAGAGTTTGATTAATCTGATCGCGTTGAGATGTTGGTTTCGAGTCATTAAAAAAAGAAGAACTAGAAGGTGAAGTGAGATTTGAACCGTTCTGCACAAGAACCCAATTAGATGATTAGTTAGTTTTGATTTCATTTCGAATTTGAAGAAACAAACAAACATGAAGGTCGATTTGTTGAACGAGATAACTCATTAACTCATTATATTCAGTCCTTTTGTTATTAAGTTGTTTTGATCGTTTTTGAGGATTTGTTTCAGATGTTAAATTCAACAGCATACTCCAAATGATAGGTCTAAGGTGATTAGGATGATCGGGAATGCCTTTTGGAAAAGGGAGCAACAAGAGGTCAGATTGATATGTTGATTGCTCAGGATGAAGAAAGAAGATGCTTACCATGATTTAATAGTAGTCCTTGAAGTTTCCTTAAATTAATGGGTTGTTGTTGATTGATTAAGTTGGTGATTGGATGAGAAGTTAATGATGAGTTCATGATACAATTTGATTTGTGTCTCAGAAGGTGTTGAAGTGGTTAGAAAAGTCAAATGAAAGAGTGTTATAAGATTACGAAATGTTTTAGAACATTCTTAACATATTTTTATGTTGTCTTCTATTTACAATTTGGAAGGTTAAGTCCTGTTAAGTCGCATTGACAACTTCGTTTTTATAAAGAAGATACAAGTAGTTTCTCATGACTGTATGTGACCCTCCCCTTTCAGTCCACTTCCTATGCAAGCTTAACAAAGTCCCACTCGTCTGGCCAGTGCAGCCTAGTACAGCTCAAAACAAGTGGGAACTATGTACATATGTATAAGAGACAAGCTCAGCTGTGAGAGCTTCGAGTTTGTGGACAGTGGGACCCGGCAGCTGATGCTGAGTTGCCGGCTCTTATAATTGTTGTATCGAATGAAAATTTAATTATCACTTTTTAAAACCATCGAGTCTCAGTCAACTTCACTTGCTCATGAGCAGCATTCACGTGCCGCAGAGTCTGAGTACATAATCATCCGTATCAGATTTCACTATATATACTTGAACCCAAGCCAATACTCTTACTCTCAAATATAAACTAACACCAATCACTTCAGAAGAACCATGAATGACAATCAAGATAAAACAACCAATCGATCGATTACCAAGAAAACATTCTTCACTCATGCTGATATAGAAGCTCAACTTCAAAACGTAAGTGATTTCGATCAATCCAAATACTAAATCAAATCAAATCGACAACCTAATCTCATCTCTCCTGTCTTATACGATCTGTAGCTTTACCTTTATTCTGACTTTTCATCGACCACTCGATCTGGTCATCAAGATCAACTCGATCATCTCGGACCCATTATTCGTAACATTCATTTATCTAAACAGCAAGATGCATTCTTACGACATCTTCTTAAATTTATGAGAACCAAAGAAGCCGAAATCGAAGCTGTCTGTCATGCAAATCATCAGGTCAACTCATATCATTCACTCACCTCTCTTTCTGATACATCAAATTATTAAATCAATCCAAATCATATCTTTTACATTTAGGACTTTATAGGATCAGTTGATAAACTATTAAGTGTTCGACAAGGTACTCTATCACTTCGATCACATGTTGTCAGTCTCGATTCATCACTTCAATCATCAGGTACTTCTCTAGCTTCAGCTCGTTCATCATTGCTCGACGCAAGAAAAGTTGCATCCAACATTGATGATACAATCGATACCCTTCAAGCTTGTTTACGCGTGCTCGATCTCTCTAAGAAAGTCTCTCAACAGATTCACACTGGAAAATTCTATTCAGCTTTAAGATCATTGGATGAACTTCAATTCATTCATCTTAAGCCTCTTTTACCATTTGCTGCCTTTGCTGGATATCTTGGTGAGGCACTTCCAAATGAGAAAATTAGAGTCAGAGAAGAAGTCACCAAACAACTCAATTCTTGGTTATATGAGGCACGTGAACAAAGTGGAAGTGTTGGGAGATTGGCCATGGAAGGAATGGAGATGAGGACAAGGAGATGGAAAGCAAGACGAGACCGAGTTAAACATCAGGATACGTCTTCTTTAGCAATGCTTGTGGATGTCAATACACCAGTCGAGATGGCGGTCAGTGAGAGGCATGAATGTAGGTTGGAATATCAAAGTGCTCAAGGAAGATTTGACAATTTTGACCAGATCATCTCCATCCTTTGACTTCAGATAATGTCTTAGAGTCAACCCAATCTAGGATCGATTTCTCACCACTCTACCTGGCCATTCATATCTATGAAACCCTTGATGCCAACGAGGAGTTGAGGAAGTCATTCAGGGACGATCGCAGAGCACAAGCTCATTTGATTATTTCTTCTACCGCCTCATCCCCATTTTCATTGGAGAACTTGACTAGCTTAATGGAATCTATCGTCGGCTTTTTTATCATCGAGGCTCACGTCTTACATACTACAAAGTCTTTTAGGGATGAGACAGATGTGGATAATCTTTGGGAGGAGATGTGTGAACGCGTAGTCACAATTATTACTGAGGGAATCGGAGGTTGCGAAGATCTTGACATCTTTCTTGGAATAAAGACAAAGCTACTCACATTCGCTCAAACTGCTGCAGTAGGTGATGTTTTGATCCCCAAAGCCCAATCTGGTGGCTATCTTAGTGACTTTGAAACTTTATAGGCGTATGAGTACCCGGCTACACAGTTGAATGTCCTGCTAAGTTCACTCTTTGAACGGTACACCGATCTTTTGCGGTGGAAGTATGGTACAGATTTTCAGCAAATAGTCTTGGATGACGATCATCAGCCAATGACTGTTAACAACGAGGATGAATTTTCAAAGGTGGTCGAAGTGAGCTTCTTACCTGAACAGGGTGAATGGGCTCAAGAGAATTTGATCACGTATGTCATTTCAGGTCCATCTTGAAAAATCTTGGCTAAATAGTCTGATTTATTCCTTGCTCACTTAGGAGTGGATATCCAACCGCCCTTCCGTTCTCTCAGACCTACCCACTTTGCTGTATCGATATTCGAAACTTTGTAACGAAATACTATCATTTCGCGGATGGATTTGCTTCGGCGATGCGTGATACTGACGATGTGCTACGTAAGGTATCTCATATTCCATACCTTGTAAAAACACGCGCTTGAAAATCTAAGTCTTGAACTCGGTCATTAACGATTTATCCTTCCTTTTAGTCACTTGACAAACTTTTGATCAAGCACATCAACGGACATATCCGTTCTCGAGTCCAAAATACCAGGAATCTTTCACAACTTTCTCAGATCGTGATCAATCTACAATTTTTTCAGACTGCATGCCTCGCACTAGAGAGCTTACTTGTCACACTTCGGTAAGCATTGAAGAATCCTACTGTAGATCATCCTATCCTCAGAAAAAAGGACCCCATAGGTATAAATCGTGATCGAGCATGCTTCTGATTTGGATGTGGATGATGTTCATACAGGGTAACACCGAGAGGTGGATTAGTGAAATTGGATTCATCTCGAGCATTTCAAGCCACGCTAAGTTTTTCAGAAGAAACAATCTTATCACGAGTTCATGCAAAGATTAAAGATTTCTTTGAACTGGCTGAGTATGATTGGACAACTGATAGAATGATGGCAGTGGATGAAGATGGCGAAGCTAGTGTATATTTAATTGAATGTATGAATTATCTTAAAACTGTGATGACCAGTGTTTTAAGCATTTTACCACACAACGTTCGAGTTTCGATTCATCTTGGAGCTTGGTCGTATATCGCGCAGCGTTTAATGGTAAGAGTCATTTTTGAAACTCATCCTTCACTTTTGTTGTCACTCTCTAAGATGTTGTTGATCTTGCTCAGGGGTTTTTTGTTGAGCGGGAACCAATCAAAATGAGTGATGGAGGTCTCTCCTACCTGGCCAACGACATACGTTTTGCAGTCTCGCGTGCTAACTCTGTCAATATTGAAGGTGTAGAACCGATTTTTGAAGAACTGGTACAGGTTGAGTTATGAGTCACTTGAATACTTGACTTTACTTATCAGTCATATTGAACAACTTTTTGAACCATTCATTCACAGATTGTTGGGTTACTGGAGAGTCCAGATGTGGGTGGATATCTAGACCCAGATTATCGTGAAATGAAGTACAAGCTAGTCACACCTCGAAGAGTGAGTCGTCTTTTTATTATACATTTGTGATTCTATGCTTTATGATTGAGTAAGATACTGAGCCGGATCATTTAGCTTGCTCCTATCTTGATCAAACTTGTCACTCATTTGAATTCAATCAACTCTTCACCTGATCCGTCAAGGAAAGAAGCAATGGTATGTGATGAAGTTTCATTCTTTGATTCATACTTTGTAGATGACTGAGTTGATCATACCTTTTGGGGTTTTACAGGAAGAGGTATTAAAAGCTGTTTCAAGAGCTTGATCACTGCCTGCATATTTGGCTCAGAGACAGACATCCGAGGAGTCCTTGGATGGCGCTCCCGAGGCAAAGGGCACC
>MWRJ01016704.1:0-15108 GCA_002157005.1 Melampsora allii-populina
TCAGAGTATAGTCTTGGAAGAGATGAACCTCTTGATAAAAGAGATCAAAGCAGTCGAGGCAGATGGTATCAACCAGATTGAAAAAGGCAACGAAGATGAAACGAAGAAAAATAAGGATGAATTGGGATCAGTATTCAAAAATGACTTGGATGATGATGAAGATGACGATGATGAAGACGAAGGAGCAGAATCAGAAGATTCGGATAATATGAACTTGATGTCAGGAGAGCTTGAAGAAAAAGGATCACCTGAAAGGGTATCAAGAAGGAAATCTATGAAGAAAAGAACAGAACCAATCACCCCGATTATGTTTCAATCAACTACTTCTGAATTCCTCAATTTCAAACCTAATCGAACACTTCATATCACTTGCCTCACCATCGGTAGCCGTGGTGACGTTCAACCTTATATTGCACTCTGCAATGAGTTGGCTAAAGATGGTCATCGAACCCGAATTGCTAGTCATGGTGAATACAAAGATTGGATCGAAGGTTATGGTATTGAATTTGTTGAGATCGGTGGTGATCCAGCTGAGTTGATGAAGATTTGTGTAGACAATGGTTCGTGCTATTCGCCTTGACAATCACCTGTGTTTGGTTTGGTTTGCTAATGATAAGTGATCTGGCTATGCGATGTGAATCTTCAGGAATGTTCACCTTGTCTTTCTTGAAGGAAGGACTCACTAAAGTAAGTATTCCTTTTTATCACCGTTCGAACATGGTTACATAAACTAAACTCAATCGCGGAACCATTCAGTTCAGAGGATGGTTGGACGATTTACTATCAAGTGCTCATGAAGCATGTCAAGGAACCGATCTTCTGATTGAAAGTCCCTCAGCTATGGCAGGAATTCATGTAGCTGAAGCTTTGGGAATCCCTTACTTTAGAGCGTTCACCATGCCTTGGACTCGCACTCGCACTTACCCACATGCATTCGCTGTACCTGATCATAGGATGGGAGGAGGTTATAACTATATGACGTTGGTTACTTTTCTCATTTTTTTCATTCAATCAAGACTGACGATGATTATCGTCATCATATAGCTATACAGTTTTTGATCAAGTATTCTGGAGAGCAATTTCAGGACAAGTGAATAGATGGAGGAAAGAAAAATTAGGGTTAAGATCCACCACATTTGACAAGATGGAATGTCATAAAGTACCATTCTTATACAACTTCAGTCCTTCAATCGTACCTATGCCAATTGATTGGTTTGAATGGGTTCATATTACTGGGTATTGGTTTCTAGATGAAGGACAAGGTGAGGATGATAAAAAGATCGATCAAGAATTGATCAAATTTTTGAATAGGTCTAGAGAGATGGGAAAGAAAATTGTTTATATTGGATTTGGATCGGTAAGAATACATCACTTTCTCTTGATCGAATTAAAAGTTTAGGAATTGATCAAATTTTTGTTCTTTTTGGAATAGATTGTGGTTCCAGATCCAATAGGGTTATCGAAGATGGTAATAGAAGCAGTCGAAAAATCAGGAGTACATGCAGTAGTTTCAAAAGGATGGTCAGATCGAATGAGTAAAAAAGATCAACCACCAACAAAAGAAAATCAAATTAAAGACGATGATGAATTGATTAATGAATCTGAACAAATCTTCAATTTACAATCTGTACCACATGATTGGTTGTTTCCTAAGATTGATGCGGTTTGTCATCATGGTGGGGCTGGTACTACTGGTGCTAGTCTTAGAGGTTTGTTGGAATTCTCTCATCGTTTTCTATCTTAATGTATCTTGAACTCAGTTTTCGTTTTGTGGTTTTTTTAGCTGGGGTTCCTACCATTATTCGACCATTTTTTGGTGAGTGATTTCATTTATCAAGAACAATGAGACAAAAGCATGAATTGAGATTTCAATAAACTCACGGTTTTTTTTTTGGAATTGGAATGAAACAACTTTCAGGTGATCAATTCTTTTGGGCAGATCGAGTGGAAAAATTAGGAATTGGATTAGGATTAAAAAGGATGAATGTGAAAAGTTTATGTAAAGCATTAGAGATTGGAACTAAAGATGAAGTGATGATCAAAAAAGCTAAAATGATTGGCGAATTGATTAGATCAGTAAGTGATTGAGTTTGAAAAAAAATGTAAAAGAGAGAGAGAGAAAAGGAATTGATATGAGTGGTGTTTTTCTTTGCAATAGGAATCTGGAGTTTGTAAAGCTGTTGAAAGTATTTATCGAGTAAGTTTAAGCAATGAGTTCCTTTTGTTAAAGTTGATCACAATCCGATATTTTTCGATTACGTTTTCCAGGATTTAGAGTATGCGAAATCGTTAATCAAAAAGAACAAAGCCAAAGAACTTGGAGAAGAGGAAGAAGAAGTTGAGGAAGAAAATCAAATAGAATCATCAGATCAATGCGAGATTGAAGAATCAGGATCAGGAGAAACAGAAGAAAGTCAATTAGAAGAATTAGATGGATGTGAAGGATTAGAAGGAGATGATGAAGAAGATGTAGAAGGTGGAGAAGAAGAAGAAGAAGAAGAAGACAATTCATCCTGGGATCATTTATCTCAACCTCCGACGTCACCTTTCTTTGGTCCATTATCATAAACCATTCAAACAAAATACCAGAGTAGGCTTTTTTTATTCGTTGTTGTGTATCGTCGTTTTGTGCAATTTTTTTAGCCATCTGTATTGTTATACATTTATGCATATGTAGATCACCATTTTCTTGACACATTGGGTTTTGTTGTGATGCAATTCCTTTTTAGCAATCAGTGTGTTTTTGTTTTGTCCAGGTATCTATCTATATATAATTACATCTTTGTTTTTTTTGGGTTTGATCTATCTTTTGTTATATATCATTTATTGAGATATTTGAAGATGATTTCATGATTTGAACTTTTAATAACCACAACCAAAACCAAAAAGCGATGATTTTCTATCTACACATACATATGTAACGTAATGTGACAATTATCAGAGGATACATGATTGTCTGATGCTCCCAGAAATACTACCCTGGAGAGCTTCTATTGAAAATCAAGATCCAAGGCGCAGCATGTAAAAGGTTTTATTTTCTCATGTTTGCTGTGAAACAGTGACATTGCTCTGAAATTCATAGCCTGTAATTCACGATTAAAGTCTTCGCACCTGCAACGCTATGGATCTTTGCTCCTTTCTAGGCCTTGGTTAGGGAGGAGCAAAGGACTGGGTCAAGTTTTTATGAGTTCAAACTCTAGTGAAGGGTATCTGGTGTAAGAAAAACTTTGACATTATGTGCCTTGAAAGCAAACTCAAGTAAGTCCCACGAGAACTGAGTCTACAAACATTAAACAGTAGGAACCCCTACCTCAGGCAAATTGGCAATGGCATTACTGTGCGTTTTGATGGAATTGGAGTGTGAATTTCAATCTTCCACGTTTCATAAGCTGTATTTTCTTTGGGGTGAAAATTCTTCACGTAAGTTTAGGAAGAAAATGTGGAAGAAAAGAACATCTGATAAATAATGTAGTGATTTTTTGATACCCTCTGTATCACTAAACAAACAGATTGCAAAAATTTTACATTTGTTGAATGATGTTAAATAGAAGTGAAACATGGGAAACTCTTCTACTCAGAAATTGATCCACTATGGATAACAAATCAATTAGGTCTAAGAACTGGATTGTTTAGGCCATCCGGAGTTTTCCGACAAGCGTCACCCAAGATACAAGTGACTTGAGTATCTTGATGAAACACTAAAGCTCCACCCACGCGAGGTTCAAATAGACAATCCATAAAACGTTCGTAACAACTAACGTATTCTGGTCCAGGGTTTGACTTTAAGAAGGATTGATGCAACGCCTTGACTTTTTTGAAATAATTTGGATCAGATTTATTCAGGTTTTGGAGCTCAGAGGCTTCTATCTGTGCTGCGATTGTGGAGGGTAGAAAGCCGTAGACCTGTAAGTGATGATCATAAGATTTTGGTGGAACATTTGAGTGTTAGTTCTTGTTTGAAATGATTCTTCCCAATGTATAAGAACATTGACTGACTTGTTGAGTATAACCGTAGATGATTTCTCGGGCTGAGGCTGGCGGTCCATCAGGCTATTTATGACAATGTGCAGGGGTTCAATCAAAGACGTAATTAGGCTCTACTCATCTTTCAGTCATTGAAGCATATGTGGATGAAATAGAGCTAACCTTTTGAAGACAGAGCGCGGCAGATGCTGTTCGAGCTGCACTTTCGGGATCAGGAATTGCTATGATGCTATCAAGACAATCTGCGATTTTGTAAGCGTATGTCACCTATCCCAAAACAAACAAAACGAAATAAGCCATTTTCAATTTTAGTCAGTACGAACATCGGAAAACATGATGGTCAGATGAAATGAGGTTCGAACCTGATTTCCAGAATTAGAGGCAACAATCGAACGGATTGTAGCTGTGATGGCTTTCCGGAAAAACAGATCTTCGGGGAATTTAGATATCTTAGCTGCAAGGTAACTTGCGGATATCTCATGGATCGACTCTAATAAGTTTGGGATCACGTAACCAACAAACTTTATTATGCCATTGAAAGAACAAGAGTGATATCAGCTTAGTTGAGGGCATAACACAGGATTTCTGAGGGCAGATAAGAGATCACCTGATTAGTGATTGAAAGATATAAAGTCTTCAGATCACGATAAACAGAACTAGACTTATTGATGTCCCGATTGCATTCTTCAGTCTTCTTGAGACGTTCAGCATAAGTGATAGGAGAATAAGCTGTCTCCATAAAACATTGCTGAGCATCATTGAGAGCTTGAACCAGTTCGCCGCTAACTGAACTTTGAACACTTCTAATGGCTTTATCAATCGAATCGTAAAATGCTGCTTCACCTGGGATAACCGTTTTGAAACTCGGATTCAATGCTTTGGTGGTAAGACTGAGGATATTTTTGGGGATGATTCCTCCACCATAGTTCTTGAGTACGCTCTCCATGATCTGTACATACCGGGGTGTGTGATTTTGAATCACAAAAAAGAGGGTTCAATAGAGAGCCCTTCCGAAACAAAACGTGAAGAGTCGTTCAAACTCACATCAGAAACTCCAGTGATGGACATTCCATTCTATAGTCCTCAAAAGCATACATCAGTTTCTCGAATGATCAAAAATTAACAGAAGAGGTATAAACCTCTAAAGATTGGGGTTTTAACTTACCACTACACAGCTCTCTCCATCATGCAAACCACCTTGCTGGACTAGTTGAGTAAGGCAATTCTTGAGATCCATAAACCGTAAGGCTCCATCAGTTGAAGATAGGAGTCGATCAGTGACTTCATTGACGCTTTCTAGAGTCTCATTGATTGAATTGGACATTGACTGGAGTCGATCAGTTGAGGGACTGGTCGAATTGATTCCTATCCCTTGATCTAAATGATATGATAGGGCTATAGTCCCAACAAGTCCAATAAAGATCAATTCAGCACTGTTGTTTTTGAAAAAGTCTTTTGAGCTGAATAATAACACGCATACCTCCTTTGACAACTTCTTGAAATAAACGTGCAGTTTCTTCTGCAGATTGTGTTGTGGAGTTGAACGAAAATGAAGATGAGTTTCTGGCTTGAATGATCGATGCAAATGCGTCAATGACAGCGTGTGCATCTTTCTTCAATTGTAAGGCTGGAGCTGATGCTGAGAATTGAAATAAGTTTGTAGAATTTGAGTTTGAAGGTATATCATCATCTTTTGTTGATCTTGTTATTGATAATATTGAAGCAAATGTGACAACGATTATAAGTGATCTGAATCTAAGCATATTTGAGGGAGTTTTTTCGCAAAAGAAGGTTGATGTCTATTCTGATAAGAATGTGCTCCAAATGAGTGAAGTTCAATCGATTAGTGAGATGCAATGTAGATTTCGTTTTTTTCTTGTTCCTTCAATATGTTTATCAATGGGTTTGGGTATCGAGAATAAATAATCACCCGAAGATACCCTCTACATGAATTATATTCAAATGAGAGGAGTAACGAAGCTACAAGACAAACGAATGAAAGAAGTCTTTGGGAGTTGAAGTATATGGACGAGTTTGATTGTGAAACATCTAAGGGGCTGTGACGCGTTCCAGCTTGTCGCAACTCGCAGTGGAAGCTCGTCTGTTGCCACACTTGTCTTTTGATAACATGCATCAGAACTGATTTCGTTCACACGAGAGCTTTAACATTTTGGTGGTGGTTTGACGACAATGATGAGGGAACCACTCTCTGGACGAAAGCAGCGCGATCCTAAGCTGGCTTCTGTGCCGTAGCCAGAGCCAGGCCAGTCCCCCGATTTATGTAAATGTCTTTTGTGCAGCCTACTCGCAAACTCAGCTTTCAAGCGCTGATTTGTTTTTTTAGATGCGCGCGAAGGCAACTATTTTCCTTTGGTCGTTCGATATTGATTATTACGCCATCAGTCTGAAGCAGATCGTCATGAGATTTGTTCGATGTTATCTAAAACCAGAGGATTTGAATTCATAGGCATACGATCCAAGCCTGACTGTAGTGTTCCAACAGTGACATTGCATTGCTGTCAGCGTCGGGGGTTTCAGGTGATCTTTCAAAATATTGAGTGAGCGATACGCGCAATGGTCGCTTAAGAGTGGTCAAGAAGTGTTTTGCAGTTCTAACTCACAGCTTTGGCCTCCTGCGGTGAATGCCATACCAGGCTGCCAGCAGATCTGAGCACTCAAGGTCAAATTTTAAGTTCAAAACACTAAAAACCATTTCGTTCAGACAAACAATCGACGTCATTTCTACGTATCTTTCTCATCACCAGGTCCTCTTACTGATTTGGTTAACAGCTCTGGTCTATCAACTTTCAAACCCCATTCTTTACCTTCTTTCTCTCTTTCAACCAACAGCTTCCTTCACCATCAACCCTTTATCAATCAAACATCTCAGATCTATCAATTTATTTCATAACGACCAAGTCACGATTGTGATCTTAGATCACAACATGTCGACTGCTTACCCCTATCGAGCTCGGGCGATGATGAGGTTCAAGGCTCAGGATGGCCAGTTCGTATTATCGCCAGATCAAATTGTCACTGTTACTGCCACAACAGATGAAGATGGAGATTGGGTCAATGTCGAAAATGATGACGGGCAATCGGGATCTGTGCCATCCGGGTTTTTGGTTGCGATCGAAGGTCAGGTCAAGGAAGCGGGCGCGAAAGATCAGCCTGCTAGTACACCAGTGGTCGAATCATCGCTGGGATCTGTTGAGCTTCCCTCAAGTACCACGACAGCTCCAGCTCGAGCTCGTAAGCATTATCACTCATCTATGCAATGTCTTTAAAATCACCGTGGCTTACATGTGTCTTTCGATGAGGACATTCTAGCAGAACCTGAGGCTGTGCTTAGCAATCCTTCGAGACCTACTGAGATGGAAGCCATGGACACAACCTCTGCCGAACCTTCTTCCGTTCCGCAAAATGTAGGGTCAACAGAACCACCGGTCAGTGCTCAAAGCTCATCAAAGCTGGAAGAGATCACTCCGACTCCGTCAACTTTGCCACCACCACCACCTACAAAACCCAATGCTCTTCGTGATCGAATAGCAATGTTCAACAAAGCCCCTTCGGCCCTTCAACCTGCTGCACCTGGTTCTCTCCGTCCCAAACCCCCGTTAGCTCGAAAACCAATGAATATGCCCCCTCCAGCTCCTCCAGTAGCCGTAAGCGACGGAAAAGAAGACAATCCTGCTACAGCTGAAGGAAATTCATCTCATTCCAATGCACCCGCCGGGATGTCTGCAGCAGACGCTGAAGAATCTGTCCGCGCTGGAGGCTCACTGAAAGATCGCATCAGACTTTTACAACAACAGCAACAAGCAAGTGAGACTTCTGAAGCAACACCATCGGCAGCTCCCAAACCAAAACGGGAATGGAAGCGACCGGTAGCACCTCCATCAGCTGACGACCTACCTCCTATCTTGGGGATGAAGCCTCCGATGCCGGCTCGTCTTCCCTCCAAAGAATCTGATATCAACGAACCCGGCAACGAACCCGGCGCTCCTGAAGATCCATCTCCCAAACCCTTGCCGATCTCCACAACTATCCCAGAGGAATCTTTGATAGCGGATCCAGAAGAAGAGGAGGAGGACATCGCGCGGCGACGGAGGATAGCGGAGCGAATGGCTAAGCTTGGTGGGGCCAAGATGGGCTTCGGTATTCCAGGTCCTGCGTTAGGCAGCAAGCCACCACTCCCACCGAAAAGTGCACAAGGGAGCGTGTCCGAATCTCCTGAAGAAAACTCGAATAAGATCATCGACACCGCTTTACCTCCTGATAGAATCGCGATACTGGCTATGCCTAAGAGAGCGGGACCACCTCGACGAAAGCCTCCTGCGACAAAACCGGCAGAGCCTGCTGCGATTCAAGCTGAACCCGTACAGATCGAAGGACCCCAAACCGAGGAGGCCGCAGGCCCGTCGCTAGTGGACACAACTGACCAGCCTGTCATAGATGCTTTAGAAACAACACCAGTTGATACATTACAATCGAATCCTCTGGGCGCGGAAGGTGAATCTGAGGTCCCAGAGGATGCGTTGGACGATACAATCTCCACTTCCCATCAGACTTCTCAATCTTTGGATGTCAAGCAAGAATCTGCTTTACAACACCATATCGAAGATGAAGAAGCCCCACTGATCCTTGAGGAGGACTCGGGGCCCATCGATACCCCATCAGACACACCTCGCCATGTACCGGAAGACTTGTCTGCCGAGCATGTTCACAGCATGGATAATCACGAAGGTGGCACCCCTGCTCTTGGCATGCCAACACCTCACCTTCAACCACCACATAGCCCCGTGCTGAGCTCCGATTCACAAGCACTTGACGCCGACCCACAACGGGATATCTCTAGATCAGTTGATGATGATGAAAAACGAGAGAATGCGGTATCTGTACAAACATCTGCACCCCCACCACCTCATTCAGAGGACCTTGATGATTCGCACGAAGATGACAATATCGTCACGGAAGATTCAGAAGTTATCGAACACAAGGAGGACGTACGACCACCCACAGACAGCACGCATGCCACTGAGTCACGAGACCTCGATCAGCCTCCCATCGAGTACACATCAAGACCTCCCTTACCTCAAGCCCCAGCACCAATGTCAAATCAACCAATAGTGGCCCCAACGGACGAAGATGACGCGCCTGACGTTGAACATCGTCAGTCTTTCGCCAAGAAAATGGCTGCGATCGGTGGACGACCTATGCTGCCACCCATTTCTCCGCGAGGAGAGATAAGACGTCCATCGGGACCCCGTGAACCAAAGTCCCCCTTAACGGGTGTATCAATTGATGAGTCATCACCAGCCCATGGTAGGTGTTTTTTGACTTCATCTTATAGCATTTCCGCTCACTGAGGCTAGATCCTTTCTCTTGATAGATGCTTCGGATAACGAACTCTTGACTCAGAAAACACCCCCTCAATCACCATTGCCACCCATACCTAGCGCTCGACCATTGCCACAACCGGACCTGAGCTCATCCAGAACAGCAGCAGCAGAACCTTCACGTCCAGAGTTGACAGCTGAAAGATCAGACAGCCTTGACAACTCGACTCCAATTGTGGAACCATCTGTTACCGAGCTCTCGTCTTCGCAGGACCATCAAGAAGATGAGGAAGACGAGGACGAGGAAAGCGCCCGAAGGAGAAGGTTGGCTGAAAGAATGGCGAAAATGGGAGGCCGACCGATGATGGGGGGCATGATGCCCATGTTCTCGAACAGCCCCAGTGCAGCGCGCAAACCTGCGACTGCTAGTCAGTCCGGGAGTCATCCTCTACCTGGTGTACCGCTGAATCTGGCCTCACCGCCACCGGTACCTTCGTCCCGACCGCTACCACCACCACCCAGCGGTTTGATTACACCCTCTTCTGAGGGGGGCGCAGCATCACCCATGAGTGTTCCATCACCTCCACGAAGAGCTGCCCCTTCACCCATGTATAGAGCACCCAGCTCTGGCTTAGGTCAATCAGGTGACGATTTTCCAAGATCGCCGATCGAATCATCCCCACCCATGCCTTCTTCGCCTCCACCGCTTTCTCCCTCTGGAAGGCCCAAGGTTCCGACGGCTTATCAAAATCCTACCAAGCGAGCTAGCACCCTCAGTCAGTCAGGACACACATGGTCACATGTAGATGAGCCTAGGTTAATGCACCAGCAAGACGTGGAAGAGGAAGAAGATTATCTTCCGCTGTCAGACGATGATGACTGTGGTCCCCCTCCCATTCCACCTCAACGTCCACCACCTGTTCCGGGCATGTCGATGGGCTCTCCCAAGCCACCGGCGATAGTATCGGATGATCCTTCGCGGTCATCTTTTGACTCTAACCAGAGTAGTAATCCACGATCGAATACGACTGAAAGGGATGGAGTCATCTCCGGATCACCTCGTATGCCAAGCATGACCAAGTCTGGAGAAGGTATCCGAAAAGTATCACACAGCTCTCAATTCACCCACAAAGCTCGTGATCTGGACCTTGCTTCTGAGCGATGGTGGAGAACTAAACCAGTATCTGTGCCGTCGAGCGTTCAGAGCATGAAAGACGTGCTCGTCCGTTTGCAAGGATCATCCACTCTTCAAAAGGGAGTGTCTACCTACGACTACGAACTGATAGTTATACGTGATGATTATTCAAAGACGGTCGTGCGCATCCATTTCGAAGATGGCGAAGACGAATCGGCTACTGAGATGACACAAACTCATTACCCTCCCCCCAAGTCATACCCTATTTCGACTTTACAAGAGTTAAATGCATCCATCGGACCTCAACTAGTGGCACGTGCAAAGGCTAAGGAAGACGAGAAAGGAGTAAAGTTTGTAGGAGCAGAAGAAGATGGAAAGACATTTGTAGGGATGATCGTGAAGTCTGTTGTAGCGGCATTAGAACCGGTTGGTGAGACATTTGGAGAAGTGATTTACAAATGCGAGATTCAAGATTTCAAGGCAGCACATCCAGAAGTAGACGTCAAGGACGACATCAGACCGGTATGTCACCTTTCTTAGTCCCGAGAGATTCTTTCTAGTGTTGAGCGTAACATAACGAAGCCGCAATTGGAAACGAAGTTCTCCGTGCTCATTTTATATTGCATCTTTTGTAGGGAGATATCGTAGCGTCATACGGGGCTTCATTCAAAGGTAAAGGTATCGGACACGGTTCAATGAATTTGGGAACAGTGACAAATGCCCATGTGGCTATTGTTGCTGAACATGACGTGAAGAAAAACAAGTTCAAGGCTTATGGAGTCTGGCACGGGAAAGTGGAATTGATCTCATATCGGTGAGTGTTGATTGATAGATTCAGACTGGAAAGGTTCCTTTCCAAAGCAGTGACTGATTCAGTCGATTTGTTTTTTTGTGATAATCTACCATACCATCACCGTAGCATTGATGAATTGAAAAGCGGGTCAATCAAGGTGTTCAGAGTATTAGATAAGAAGTTTCTAGAAAATTGACCAAAAATATGATTGATATTTAGTTATGTTTATGTATAGGGCTGATTTCATAACACATGAGAGACGTTTATTTTTGCTTTTATTTTATTTCCCTTGAGATTTATTCATCTAATTTACTTTTGATCATTCTATCTTTGTTTTTCTGTCTCTCTTTCCGATTCTAAAGAGATTTCAGAATCCTATTTATTTCCTATTTATCAATTTGCAAAGTAAATTAAATGAAAACGAACGTTTTGTGGTATTTGTTATTTGATCTCTTTCTTCTTCCTCTTGCTTTGTCATTACATATACTTAGTTAATGTTACATTTTTCCTCACGTACAGTTCCTTTTCCTTCTGCAATGTGATTCAAGTTCGCCTTTCCTCTTGTTTTGGTATCTTTCAAGGTGTATGGAATTTCTCAATCAATTGTGAGATAAATAATGGAAGTAAGACTTGGGAATTCAATTTGATGATGATTGAAAGTAAAAACCAATGTGACAAAGAATTATCATGAGTATCAAATCAGATCAGAAGAGACACAGGGGAAGAACTCTTAGGTCCATGCCAAACAATACTGCGGACGTAATCCACAGAACGCATTAGCAAGGTCCATACAAATTACGCCTAGAGAAAGACAGGTGTCAGGAAGCGACCGTCCGTTTGCGTGATCTTTATCAGAAGTTCCGTCTGGGACTTGTCTGCAACTGCAGGCTTTGCTGGGACCAGACATCGATCGGTGTATCGCGACAGTCACAGTGCTGGTTGGGATGAAGAGAGATTGATAAGAGACATGGTTGAGAGCCGATGATGCTGAAGCAGCCGCAATTTGACGCGTGAGTCACAAAGTTCATCCTTGTCCATCATGATTGTTTGGCGAACATTTGATGATGATCGACCCGTGCGCTCAAAGTGGAGTTCATATTCGAATCAAGATCACCTTTTGCTGGTTACAAGCTTCAACTCCGTACTTGCTCCTTTGGGACCCACCGGTATCAAGACGATACACCAACATCACGCTTTAACTACTTCTAATTATCTCTAGTCATACCCTTGTTCCCCTTGTGACTTGTCAGGCTGAAGCGTTCATTTGTGCTATATTCCGAACTGGAGTGTTTGATTGTGTAAACTCTCGTAGCCTTTCAGCCGTTCGAATCATGGCTCCACATGTCTTGCAAAGGCACAGGATATCGTGGACGACAAAGCAAATCTTATCCCTCACCTTCCTCTTGATTTACCCCGTCATTGGTGGAAGTGCATCAGGTCACACTCAAACTCCGTTACCGGTCATTGATGATGTCATTTTTGATGAAGAGCTCCTTCAAGTCAACACCAGCTCTGGCCGATTCACCGGTTTCGTCACCCATCGTACAACACCCCATCCGGTGGACGTCTGGCTTGGAATACCATTTGCTGAAAGGCCAACTGGCGCGCTACGATTCAAACCACCGATACCTCTTATTGATACACACTCATCTTCCGATGAATCGCTACGGACGGCTTGGAAGTTTGGAGACGCGTGCCCTCAACCAGCTTCACCTGAAATTCCAGTTGCGATATCTGAAGATTGTTTATCGCTCAACATCTATCGACCAGCGCATTCAAGTCGTGCTTCTAGACCACTCTTGCCAACCTTGATATGGATTCACGGTGGCGGTCTTTCGTACGGCGCATCAGCTCAATACGACGGGACAAGTAGGTTTCCAGATATGGAGAAACAGATTGAAACCCACTTCTGATCAAGTTCATGACCATTGATCCTACAGCTATAGTCAGTCACGGCCACAAGATCGACAAACCAATCTTGTTCATCACGATCAATTATCGCCTCAACAGTTTTGGATTTGTCAGTTTCCTTTGATAAATTGCTCAAAATCATCGCGGCCTCTGATAGATTTGAGGGACGCGCGGTCCATATCTCCATTTTGCAAAATCAACTAAATTCCTACTACGCGTTTCATGTCTCGGTACGAATCTACAGCTCAACTCGGAGGCCTTGCCTCTTACAGATCTCTCCGTAGGTCTCCAAGATCAGATAGCTGCACTCGAATGGCTTCGGGTAAACCTAAAAGCCTTTGGGGGAAACCCCCAAAAGTACGTACCCAGATCAAATTCAATGCCATGCTCTATCTGCTTTCTTTAACCTAAAGACTGATCCAGTTGGTAATGTCAACTAGAGTCACAATCTGGGGACAGAGCGCGGGCGGATTTTCGGTCTCGTTACTTATGACTTATCTTCCTCGGTCGCAGAGCCTTTTCAGGGCAGCCATTATGGACTCAGGCTCTCCAACAAGGTTTTTGACCCTTCATGATCCAATTCATCTTGATCTCCAAATTTTGTTCCACTGATATAAGAATTGCAGTCACACGGTCCCACCTGTTTCTGTTTATGACCTTCCGGAGCTTCCATTTGACTTACTGACCAAATTCACGGGGTGCGATCAAGAAGACGAATTAAATCTCAGCTCTGAAGAATCCATCGAATGTTTGAGAAAGCTGCCTGTGGAAACTTTAATCTACGCTACCAATGCGGTCACGAGATATGGACCTTATCCCAAACAAGTCTCAGTTTGGGGGCCATGTTGGAAGACTGGATCTTTCATTGATGAAAAACCTTCAAAACGATTACAAAATGATCAATTTCTCAACATACCTGTTTTAATGGGAACAAACAAAGATGAAGGTCAGTTTTCTAGCCGCTGCTTCTTAGCTTTAGTTCGTATTTGCGGAAGTTCCATTTCGGCGTATTCATAAGTTTTTCACTGATTCCACAAGGTACCTTGTTCGCCATCGGCGCCGGAGTGAATGCACCCAATGATGTTTCTGACGAATACTTCTTTGAGTACATGTCAAACTCGTCAATTTTGAATCATGAGTCTGTTGATGCATCAGTTTTTAGTGAGGTAGCCAAACTCTATCCCAATGATCCTGTGGTTGGATCACCTTTCGGAACTGGAAATAAAACATTCGGATTTCCTGCCAAGTTCAAACGACTGGCAGCCTGGTTCGGTAAGCTATCAACCCTGTGGGCGAGTCTTTCATGTTTCAAGACAAGTTTTCATTGGATTATGCTCGAATAGGTGATTTACATTATCAAGCTCCCAGGCGTTTCTGGTCATCTAGAACATCAAAACGTCAAGACACATATGTCTACTTCTTCAACGGCCCTCGAAATACTTCTTCACCCCTTTATACTGGAGGTAAGTGATCAAGACTCATAGATTTTCATCACAGCCAAAGAACACTCAACCTTGTGCATGTGAATGAATTTTGTGATCTTGACTCAATGGGTTCTTTTCTTTAAAGTACCTCACACTTCGGAAATCCATTTGATCTTTGGAAGTGGCTGGTACCAGGATTTAGAAGATGAGGAGAAATTGGTGACTCATCAATTGGCAGAAAAGATAAGAACATATTATATCAATTTTGTTTATGACCTCAATCCTGGTCGTGAGTCTCTATTGAATATTTCAAAGGGTTTAGACTTCACCCCATGCTAACCTATCTTTAATCTTCTAAAAAAGCTGATTGGCCTTTGTATAAGCCTTCTAGAAGGCTAGTGATGAAGCTTGATAAGTATAATTCATCAGTGATTGAAGACGATTGGAGATTGGAGCAACTATCGTATCTCAATAGTCAAGAGGCCCTTGATACTTTCGACACCTGAGATTCATTTGATTACA
>KZ134817.1:0-11677 GCA_002157005.1 Melampsora allii-populina
TGGTTCACAGTGCATTATATAGTCCATTTTTAGCGGTTTCTCCGCTACAAAACCTTGTGAGTTTTTTTGAAAGACATAGCGCAACGGGTGCGCTCCTCTTGGTTGCGCACACTGCGCAACACTACGGAAATCTGCCAGATTTTGCAGCATCTTGCAGCAATTCTGGTATTGGTGGCATCACTCTCAAACAAACATGAAATTTTGACAATCTGCAAGGATCGAAAGAGACATCATACATCTTTATCAATATGTATATAGCACCATCTCTATTCATTGAGGAAGTAGATGATGGGCAGCTTAAAACAAAATTGCTATTGAGTCTTTCATTCCTAGCACATGATACAAAAGACTATTGAAATCTGTTCAAACCATTTATACCTCAAAGATGTCTATCATGAACTTTTACTCAAACAAAGGGCTTCAAACACCTTGGTATATTGTTTCCATCTTGAAAAATTGATGATGCAATTGAATAACATTCACTACAAAAGTTTCTGTTCAGCTTCTCTGTCACCGGTGAAGAGATTAGTTGTCCTCAGCATGGATTATCTGAGATCATGCTTTTCAATGTAACAGACTGTCTTTTCTTCTCTTTGTAATACTTCATGTGGAGGCTCCTCAGAAATGTGGTGACAATTTAGGTGACAGTAGAGCCATCAGTGTTGAAGCAGTTGATGTTTGATGATTAAGGACATATTTTAGCTCAATGAACTGCATGCAGTGATTTGCGATCAAGGTTGAAGATACTGTGTCTTTTGAAAGGCGCAAGAATACTTTCCTGAGATTTGAACAAGTGGTCTGTATGTGAATTGTAGCCAATCAAACACCCAGAGGAGCTTCAAGTATCATGACTGGATGTAACATGCCATACCAGTTGAAAACAGAGTTAGAATATCATGGTGATTTGTG
Source organism: Melampsora allii-populina (assembly GCA_002157005.1). Classification (NCBI taxonomy): domain Eukaryota; kingdom Fungi; phylum Basidiomycota; class Pucciniomycetes; order Pucciniales; family Melampsoraceae; genus Melampsora; species Melampsora allii-populina. The sequence goes on from KZ134817.1 coordinate 910, forward strand.
TCTAAGGGACAAGATTTTCCCAGGAGCAGGCCATCTCATTACAATGGGTTCTAAAGTATACCATCCTTGAACACTTTCATAGGCAATTGTAAAGGATGAAAGAACAAAAAAAATGTCTAACATGATCACTAAAACCTTTCACACTACATGCATCAACACACATACACATACAGATACATATATGCACTACGAGTGTAAAAAGGTCCCAATGTGAGAGATTCCATCGGTGATGCCATCACGATATGAGATGTAAAGATACGCAGATGACACAATACTCCAATATGGTATATTCTGAGAGTCAAGTGACAAAATTCAGGGAGGACATTGATCAAGAATGGAAAGGGAGATAAGAAAAGTTTCTGAGAAGATGGAAGGTGGAGAAAAGAATTATTGGTCCAAATGTTCTGTGTATGATTCATGTGGTTGGTGGCGGTTGTCGATTGTATTTTGTGAAACTCGGGAAAGGAATCATTCAGTTGATGAAATTTCGACATGACACAAGAAGACTGGCGACTTGCTACTTCTATGATTTCATAATCTTGCCAATAGCACGTCTAATGCCAAAAACCCAAAACTATGGGCACCAAAAGTTTGAGCAGGAGCCTGAGTGCTAACATACCAAGCAGTATAAGCTCGGTTGATCTGGCGATCCCTTTCGATCCGTTGCGGATCGTCCTCATCAGCATCGAGCAAGACTATTTCACTATCATACAATGCTCCCTCCCCCTCTTCAAGGATTGCAAGTCTTATTCGTTCAAACAAGGCACCTGTCTGAGTTTCAAGCCGCTCAAGGGTGCTCTTCTTCAAGGGTCTGTCAGCCGTTGTATCAGTTAGGACGACCAGAAAGGCTTCTGTCTCTGCAAGATGTCGATCTACCTTCCTGGAGAGCGTGTTCAATTTGCAGATTTGCATCAACTCTTCAGCATAACTCTTCATGACCCCTTGAAACTGTGCCACTAGCGTCGGATCGGGTTCGGCATTTCGAGCCAAGGTGCGTCGCATTGCTCGTCTTACAGCTTTAGAAATTACGTCGGTCGGGTCGAGTTTGCCAAAGAGCTGCCCCTTGTTCCGTCTTGTACGGCTGGTCGTGGCTGGTGCAGCGATCGGCGGACCACCAGGATGAGCATGATGGTGAAAAATATCGATTTTTTCAGCCGGGATTTGTCGAAAGAGTTTTCCCAAGACCTTTTGAGACTCGTAATAGTCATCGCCCTCACGACGTTCATGGTGCTCGGGACACATGAAGTCTGGTTTCATTCGATTAGGAGCTCGCGGCAGTTGGTCGATTGCAACCGGAACTCTGTATTAATGAAGAAACCACTTTCGATGTCAGTTGATGCGTGATGGAATGTCAAAGTCCTGGAACAAGATTACAAGGGAGCTCATACCCTGTCTTCGGATAATCTACCGCGTCTGAATGCAACGCTACCAGCTCAAGACATAGATCGTCACGAGTACCTTGGTCCGCTTGATCAGCAATATGAAGGTGTCTTGAAGCGATCACCCCTACCAGATCACTCGAAATATAATCTAGAAAGAAAGCAGCGCCGTCTTCGATACTGATCCAACAAACAAAGCACAAATATCAATGCAATACCGGTGTATGTCATTTCGGGCTTTTGAAGCTCACGTGCATGGTCGGCCGAGTCGCTTCATTTCAGGGGCTGTATAACTTGCCGGTGGATGCAATTTGGCACTAGCCGGAATCAATTCAGGCAACGTGATCAAGGTGTAGAGATCACCATCTAAGTCACCGCCAGCAAGACATGACGGTAGCGATCTCATACCTGGGAATATTGACAGGGAGCGAGATTGAGCAAGGAAAAAAAGTGGGCATTATGACTAGTAGAGAGACATACCCTCAACAGAGAATACGACACAGTTTCTTAAGGCGTTCAATCGAGGAGCACGTTCCGGATCCAGTTTTCCAATACCAGTAACGACTCTGACATCACCTGGATGCAGACAAGGCGAGCGGGAGATAGTGATGGGGCCTTCCAAGTAGAATGGTGCCTTCCCCGGGTACTGAATGCAGGCATAGACAAAATTGGGTGCCAAAACTCGATCTTCATCGGCAACGCCGACGAGCGTATAAGAGGCGTCCAAAGGAATTCTTGCGCGGTACTTGAGTTCCCGGAAACATTGCATAATCATCAAGTCATAACATTCCTCAATGAAATCAGACTGTGTATTGCCTTCATCTCCAATGAATGTACCTAGTTGACGCAAGATTGAGGACATTCCACTGGTGCGAGCCATTGAAAGTTGATCTATGAGTTCACTGGCTCGACGCAAGTTTGTGCGGGAATGTTCAACTTTGCTAACAATCTCCCGCTGTAGCGTGAGAAAAACTTGTTCATGTATACCAAGATCTTCCAATACTTTGATCATAGGTCTATTCAGATTCGCCGGAAGCGGTCTGGTGAACGAGCCGGCGATGTCAAGGGTAAGAGAGTCGGGTGAGACGAACTTGTCCATCGAAGGCCGCACACAAACACACGACTGGGTCAGGGTCGGGTCGACAGACAACATTCCCTTGAAACCACCTAACCGAATCTGAAAACAAGTAGACTTGGCATGGTGTCGGCGCTTACGAGATGGCAGTCCCGCTGACAACACCTCATCCACTTGACGCGCCAAGTCGAGTGAGATTGTCCCCACGCCNTCTGTGAAGCACGAGCCATTACGCTCCACATCCTCAATCCTAACGATTTGGCTAGGCGATAAAGTGAGAGATTGTCGAGTGGATGTAAAGGCTTGTGCAACTCGGGCCATATATCGCGCAGGGATGTCAATCCTATTTTAAGATCAGGAAACAGATTTTTAGTCTCTGCGCTGAATTACACAGCATTGGGGGTAATTAGTAAATGGTAAACTCACACTTTGGTGAAATCACCTAGTCGTTGACGAATTGAGGCAGCTGTGACGAGGCAGTCTCCCTTATAGAATGGGCACACAAACCAAGCTTGATGCTCACGTAAAGCAGAAGAAGAGTAGCCTAAAAATTCGAATTTCCGTCCGCATAAGTTTAAGCCTTTGGTCAAGAAGTCGAGATATCGCGTCTTCAGTAGCCTCAAGATGTCCACGTCTCGATCGGAACGGAGTGTCAAACCGTTTTCCTCTCGAATGGAGATTCTGAGAAAATTGTGCGTGTCTCGATACATTCGAAGCACACTGTTGGACTGCTCAGTTACTGGCCCTTCTAGTATGAATCGGCTTGGGGTGATGGTTACTGTCCGACAGGGGAACGAGTCACCAGACAGGAGGTGAGGATCTGGAGCTCGGCTGTCGATCAAAGTGGATTCTAGCGATCGAGTCAGTCGGTCGAGGTAAGTGAGAGTGACGCTTTCGTCACCATCCTCATGATCAGAATTTTGGAGGTCTTGAGTTGGGAATTGAGCTAGAATGGTGTTATAGTGTATCAGAGCGCGCTCGGCGTGATCTGGATCTACACTGACAAGAGCTTCACAGACGTTTCGAATTTGAGCGGGGTCGAGGAGCCCATGAGATAAGAGAGCTTCGATCTGAAAGCCAACAGGAATTGTAAAGCACACAAGAAACGCTTCAAGAGCGGCTAGGTTCTGGGGCGTATAGAGCTGCTGTTCAATGGTGGGGCGGGTAAAATGGATGATCTTGGGCAGTCGGACAGTAGTCTTACGAGTGCAAAACTCTTTGTAAGCTTCATAAGTTCCAAAAGTGATCCGTAGACGATCAGAGACGAAAGGGAATACGTGTTGTTCAGTTGAATGTGGACAAGGAATGCGATATCGAGTTTCAGTGACCTGTATCAGAGATGTTCAAATGGATCAGCAGATGGTGAGGGAATGATGAAGGTAAGCGAGAAGTTGGTTCAACCTGTGCTCCTTCTTCCGCTCGTTGATTGTGATTCAAATGAGACTCATGGCGGGTAATTTGGATGTCCTCAAAAGTAGGAGGAGTATCCAACCAGAGAGTGACCGACAGTTGATCTGCTTCGATGCGCTGTACAGACTTCATCCTAATTACCAAAGAACGGGCCGAAGAAACTAAAGACCATCGGATCCAGAGCAAGTTATGGACCGTATCAAATGTGAGTAGAGAATCACCAGTGGCCAATAAAAGAGAGAATTCAGAAGCAAAAGTCGGGTGGGCAAGTTCATTGTTGAGAGTACGACCGAATTCAAGACAGCTAATTGAGAATGGACGCAGAAGTTTTTCCTGTTCAAGCTGTTCGGTCAAAAGTGAGATACGATCCTTGAATGGAGTTTGTTTGAGGGCTCTCACGAGATCAGGGTGAGGCATTGTAACACGACCTTGACGGGTCGATTGTTTGAAGTGGATCGGGAAAGTACCAAAGATGAATAGAGGATTTACAGAGACGTAAGCGTCAAAACGTTTAGCCAATAAAGTCGTAGGAAAAGTGATGGTAGCCGAAAATCGAGACCTAACTCTTGAAGGACGATATTGAGAGTTTGGTTGAAATGGTCGAGAAAAGTTTTCTCTTACCAGCACATCAAAGTTATGAAGTGGTTCATGAGCTTGAACGTTCAGTTGCCTAAAACTTTTACCATGAAGTACGTTACTGATCACATCTATCAATTCTAATCTAGTATCTGAAATATTAGAGAATGGTGGTAAATCTTGAATGTAAAGTTCCATTCTAAATAGCTTCCTACCTAAATGCAAATGATTAAACTAAAATATAATGGATATCTAGTGAAGCTCAGAAAGAAACAGGCTGTTGAATTGTAAAGAAGAGAACACGATCAAGTTGACCTGATAGATAGATGACTTTGAGGGTTTGGGATTTCTAGCATCCATCTCATTCGAATCAATCTTGACTTATAAGATATATCGTCAGAAATGGTTCATCAAGCGCATTTGTTGAGAATAATCTTACAATGTTCTTCATGATCCTCGTATGATTAATTAATCTTACATACAACGGGCGATGAAACAAAAAAAATTAATCTCAAAGCGCATAACCAAATCATCAATGATAAAGGATTTCTTCTAGAGAATCTGCCATTAGTTACAAACTAACTTAAATCAGCTTTTACCAAGATTCAGCAAACAAAGAAAACTAATGTTATATCCCGAATCGGGCATTAGCTCCTGAGGCACGAGGTGATCAAGCCAGGATGACCTCAGCTTTCTTGGATCTTGCAGATTGAAATATCTAGCCGAGGTTTTTGTTGACCATGGGTAGGCGGGCATTGGAGACGGCTAAGAAGCGCTGTTCTTCGTGCGAGGTGACGGTGTCCGTTTCGCTAAACTCGAAGACTCAGTCTCGAGACCATTGGGCTAATTGACAACTTTTCGAGATGTCATTTTCTCCATTGTTGCCATCTCAGCGTCACATGCGTCTTTCCGGTGAGGAAGTTGAAGGGGATGGTCTACATCCAGCAAGATGTCACATCTATAGGCTCGATAAGTAATTCGTGCATGGAAACTAAGGCTTGAAGGGCATGGATAGTCTGCTCTGAGCTTCCTTTATTAGGATTGGCGTGTAGAAAAGTTATTTCATTCATGGCAAAAGTCTTGTTGTTGGATGAAATTCCAAATTAGATATCAATAGTTGAAGCACAGTCAACAAGTGTTAGCACTCAGCGCAATCCAGCAGATAAGATGTAGATTGACTTGAAACCCAACACATCCATGAAACCCATCATTTATCCATGCACCGCAATAGGTCTCAAAAACAGAAATGTTTGAGCGTCATCTCATTAAGAGAAAGCTGCAAAACTCGCTATAATATTAAGAAATGGCCTCGGAGCGGCATTGGGATGAAACATGAAAAGAATTCAAGCAATTTCAAACAGAGAAGGAGCACAAAGATAATTACAATGGAGAAACAAAGCTTATGTGCACCCAATAAGAGCTTGTTCAGGTTGGATAGGATAGAATTCATAAAGCGAAGCGTGGTTTCTAAATTTAACCTACGGATCTTTGCATTCGTCGTCCAGTTGAGAGTCAGCCACCATATCAGGCGGGTCTGGGTTACTTGGCTCAGGCATTGCCCTCGGACTCCTTTCAACCAACCTTCCTAAGATCTAAAGCCGAAGTGAAAGGTTAGTCAACATTCGAGCTTGGAAGGCGGATCATAATACGTACATTTTCTTTCAAGATCTCCCAGGGAAGCTCTTGAGTCTCTTCATCATCTACATCAGCTGTCCTTAACACAGTGCCTTTTCGAAATACTTCTCCTTCCTCCAATGTCAATGAGCGACTATGGCTCTCGACCGGCGATCTAGGCGCTCGGTTAATGTACGTATCTACCGACTGTTTGTAATCACCTGATTTATCGTCATCTACGATATTTCCTTCACTTTCATGAATTGATGGCGGGTTTGAGAGTCCTGTGAGATCTAAATGCAAGCCGTGCATCGCGTCTGTGCCTAATGATCTTGAAGGTCCAGGCTGGGAACCGGATACTTCGTGAGGTTTGTGTTCGGACGTCGATGTACTGTCAGTGGCCAGATTGGAGTTGCTGGCAATGATTTCGCTTGCCACACCAGTTGGTGTAGTATCATGAGTTTTATTTGGACTTGAGTGAACTTGTCCTTGTACAGCTGGCTCGCCTTGATAGATCGAGTCGGCGTATCTCAAGGTCTTGCTCAGCTGCAATTCGATCATGGCAGCCCTGTCTGTGTGCAATTTCAATCACGATGGAAGTTTAGTCGAGTCAATTGAAATCCCAAAGGGATAAATGAAGTCTTACTTTTCGACTCCTCTGATTTGAGCGCAGTCACGGCCTCTTGCAGTTGTAGTCGGCTCGCCTTAGCTTGATCAAGAAGCTCGCGAACCAAGTCAGTGCATTCGACTACTGCTGCTCGACGTTCTTGTTGTATATTCAATTTCCTTCTCTCATCTTCCCTGATCAGATCAGACAGAACAGCACAAGTGGCCTCAGCCGAGATCAATATATTTTCAAGGGAAGGCAGCGGATCGGATTTTCTTTGTTCACGCCCGGACTTCATAGCAGCTGGCTGTATGGCAGAAGTAGTGGAAGGATGCTGCTGACGAGTCGTGAGTTCTCGAACGACGGTAGACTTCAACATTGGTTGGGAGATGGTAGTCACTTGACCCTTCTCAAGAGCCTGTCGCTGAGCTAATTCGGTATTGCGAACGCAAGACTGCAAAATTTCTTGAGACAGTCGGGCAAAATCAGGGTCATTTGGAGGAATGTTGATGTCCAAACACCGGAGATTGATATTCATCTTGACTGATACCGCCAAGGCCATTACTCCTGCGATGTCGATCTGAATCCGTTTTGCGATGGTTAGTGCTTATTTGACCAAAATGAGCTGAAGCAACTCAACTGAATGATTCTCGGTCAGGTCTAGATGGATGAGACTCCGCATTTCCGGGAGAAATTCAGCCAAGGCAATGGCTCCCTCTGAAGATAACTCTGTTTCAGACAAAAAAAGTCGCTTCAAAGTGGTATTGACAGTACATGTGGTACGCAGCGCCAACATCTGCCAAAACGGGTGGAGGAATCACGAAGCAACGTAGAACGAGCGTGTAAACGAAGTCAGTATAGATGCTGAATCGCAGATGATACGCTTCTGGCTTACTCACGCCTTCTAAGCCACCGGCGCAGCATGGATTTTTGCTCAGATCCAAGGTTTCGAGACATGTATTGAAGCGCTATAAACCATCAAGAATCATGATCCAGATCTAATTTACGTTTCACCTTGGCGGTAGAATATACACAAGCATATTAATCCATACTCACCAGTGCATCTGACAGGTGAACCAGGCCAATCGAATCTATCTTGTTGTCTGCCAGATTGAGCACCTTCAACGTTCGATTCTTTCTGAGGACTTGAGCGAGGTAAAATACGTCTGTACTCTTCAACTCGTTTGATTTTACATCCAAAGTTAAGAGATGCCCCATCTTGGGAAGGGGGTCAATTTTGGATTTCAGCTTGATGCGTTGCTCGTTTGCCTTTTTCACCTCTTGCTGGATCATAGAGCTGATACCACTCGAAGTTTGATGTAGACCCCACTTAGCGACCCCGGATGGGTCACTCAGTGCCCCGGAGGAAAAGCTATCTGGTTGCTGATACGCAGGTTTAAGCGAGATGCGGTGATCATCGAGCAAATCAGTCTGTCTAGCGGTGACAGAGTTTGAACTCTCGAATGGTGTGGCCGGCCTGAGAGTAACAGCTTCATATTCGGTACTAGAGGTCCCCTGTCGTAAAATATTTTCGAGTGCGTTTTCCGAATTGCTCATAGACGTCCCACTTGACGAACCATTTGGCTGCGCAGGCCAATCTCGAATCATCACTGCCAATGCAACAGCTCCCAGATGTCCAATTTTGTTTTGCCGCAAAGATATGTGTCTAAGTTTCGAAAGCCTGACGCTGTGGCTCAACAAATCCAGATGTGGCACCTTGAGGTTGCAGCGGTCAAGCCTCAGTGATACCAATTTGGAGGGACCGGCTTTGGGAACAACATATATCGCTGAAAGTGCTTGAAACGCGGGGGAAGGTGAATCATCTCGTAACAGAGGTGCTTTCCGAAACAAAGGCTGCTCCTCGTCGGTTAGAGATGGAACTATTTGAGTCAAGGATGTGGCGCTGTATGAGTCTTGATCTGTTGTACATCTCTGAGAGTTTTCAGACTCGGGGTTCATTTGCGTAGTAGGATGAAGTGGCCGTGAGGCGGTCGGATCGTATGTGGTGAAGGTAGAAGTCACATCTGAGGGTTTGGTATGGCCTGTTTGGGGTTTGTAATAGTCATCTTTACGAATTTGGCCGGCGAGGGCTTGTGCAAGGTACTCCACTGAGCGTTTATCAAAAGAGTTGTCTGAAAGATCTAGGTTACGTAATGCTTGCGCCTGCATACGCAACAAGAAACGCCTCGCAAACTTGTCAGACACATCCCGTGGATCAAGGGTTTGACTCCAGTAAAAACTGACCATCAACTCACTTTGGTCAAGAACACCGCCACCATCCTCCATCCCTTTGCTCTAATTTTTTTGTTATTTGCAAGATTGAGGGATGGCAGGCTACCGCTGACCAAAAGGGCATGCAAAATCGGTTTCAAGGTATCGTCTTCCAATCCACAGTTTTCAAGCGTTAAAGAACTCAACCCGAAGTCAACACTGATCAAATCACCTAAAAGCTCAGCCGAGCCGTAGCCATTTAACTGTATGCCAGTGAGATCTATGAATTTGGGTGGACTGGGTGCTGCCTGCTTGATGATCTCCCGCAATTTCACAATACCCCAACCTTCTTCCCTGGTCCTGCAACACTCATCGTATAGCAACTCAAGGCTAGATGCGCTCCAACCATTTTTCATGTCGATTGGAGGAAGAGGTGAGCTCGGATCGCAGGTGGGCTGATCCCGGTGACGATCAGACTGAGAAAGTCGATTGGAAATTAATAGCCTCCGCGCTTCGTTGATACGTAGCTTGTTTAATTGGTCGAAAGAAGGAGGCTGAGAGTTGCTGATTGGGTAGATTATTTTCAGATCTGACATGATAAAGTGAACTTTTTTGAGAGTCGAGACGCTCAGCACAGCTTGCGGATTCGGGACAGGAGGCATGTCAGAGACTGAAAATGTTTGTGACGAGTTGATGATGCTGAAAGATTCAACAGAGGTGGTGGCCAGAGGTAATATTGCAGGAGTGAGGCAAGTAATTGAAGGTTGGAGGTTGTCAAGAGACTCAGCAGGTATGGAGCTTTGGCGGTCTTGAGAAGGATCGACGGGAGGACTTGACTTGTGCTCATTGTGGACATTTGTGTCGGTAGGCTTGCTAGTAGAAGATCGAGGTTGTGGGAGCAAAGTTTGAGACTGAAGAGCATCGTCGAGCTTGGCTTTTTCAGCCGCTGCTGCGGCGCCTAATCGCTTGAACGCACTACCAACCCAGCCCGCAGCTGCCTGAACTCCTTGACCTACAGCGCCCGTGCCAGTTCCAACGACAGCATTAAGAGGACTCTCTTCGACAGTGGCATATCCAAGACGAGTGCTGAAAGGATTGAGTATATCACGCTTGAAGTTGAATTTCGCCTGAGGCGGACGTGGGGGCTTCAGAATTCCCTTGATAGGCTTCCTGGGCGGAACCTGTCGATGAGGCGGGGTACGCGGCCGAGGTGGAGGGCTTAGATCACTGTCGGAGGAGGGCGTAACAGTTTCGTGTAGATGTAGATGCGATTCGATTGCTGGTTGAGAGATTGCTGTGAGATGCTGCGAGGTCGCCGGGATGTTGGGCTGATCAACGCTAGAAGTCATATCATGCGAACTCTTGAGAGCAACCGGTCAGGCAGTAAGTTTGACGAGACAGGAAGGGAGAGAGAGAACTAGGGTTGAAGGTTAACATGAGTGAAAGTCAAAATTCATACAAGTTGATCGATTGGATCATGTGGTACACTTCAGTCTTTGACTTCGTTGGCAGTACTGGCATCATGTCCGAATCTCCAGCAGAGGGTGGCACCCGACACGATTTTTGTCCGGCCGATCGCGTGCAGGGCCGGCTGGGGAGATCCCGAACAGCTTTGATGCGCCGTTTGGCCCGAGAGCAGTTTGTACTGTAACGGGACCAATGCTGCACTACGGGTCAACTCTTTTTTTTGAAGTGCTTTTCACTTAATTGCATACAACACTGACTGAACAAGCTAAGAAAGAAAAGGACTAGTTTAAACTAGAGAACCAGTCATCTAGTCAAAGCAAGGGATTTTGTTTTCTTTTGGATGTCAGATGAAACTGCTTTTTTTTGTCGTGTTTTTTTTGAGGATCCAATGTTTGGTAATCTTAGATACCTTCTTCCTTTTTGGATTGA
>MWRJ01016916.1:0-14722 GCA_002157005.1 Melampsora allii-populina
TGCGGCATATGCCCTTCCTGACAGCTTCTCCCAACATAGCTTCTCCTAACAATGGCCCCAAAGGTGTCGCTTCTCCCGATAATCAACCCCAAGTTAACGGCTCACCTGTACCTGCTGTTGACTCACCAACTCAACAAGGCTCAAGCGGCGATTTGTCCAACCCTTCCGGAAGCGGTAGCACTGCTCCCTCACCTTCATGGAGCCCTGCCAATGGATCTGTCACTTCTCCTGATGACCAGCCCCAAGCCAATGGCAATGCAACTCCTATGGATTCACCCACTGACCAAGGTACAAGCGGAAACACCACTGATTACCCCGGGACCTCTGGAAACGATAGTGTTGTCCTCCCACCTTCATGGAGCCCTGCCAACGGGACTGCACGCCCTTGCACAAATGGCACAGGGTCGACTGTCAATGGAACAAATTCAACCGGTGATGTGACTCCTATCCACACCAACGGAACGGATCCTATCGACGGTGATGATACTCCCTCAGCCAATGGAACAGATTCTATCAGCGGTGATGATAGTCCGACCATCAACGGTACAGATGTCATGATGAATGGCACCTCTCCCGACGACACCCTTCCCTCCGAAAACGGCACCGTCACCTCGCCTCTATCCAAGTGTACAGGCTTAATGCTCAACTCTTCTGACCCTAGTGCTAACTCCACATCAGGTGGCGTCAACTCGACCGCAAATGGGACTGACGGATCATCTGGCATGTTGGATGGCTGTCCTGTTGATGGAAACTCCACCGATAACTCGACTGCAACACCCGAGAATTCTGATGCTACCGGAAGCAATTCAACTGACACTTCAGCGGCTAGCTCCCTTGGTATCTCTGTAAGTCACATTCACTGCCTAGTGATCGCTTAACCAACCACGTGATCACATTTGACGCGAACTTTGTTACATTTTCGTTTTATCAGTCTCAATCAGTTGCACTTTCATTTGCAGTCGTTCTCGGTCAGTGCTCTTCATCTTGTTGCGAAAAATTGCTTCTGACATTTTTTTCTGGATAATCTAGGTTGTATGAGCACGTTAGCTTAGTACGAAGACTTGAATTTTATTCGAAGAAGTCCTTATCAGATCTATCCCTGCCTCACTCCGTATCTATGTTCACATCATAGAGACTTTGCTCATTTGGTTTAACATTCTTCTAGCCTAGCGCGGACCAATGGATTTATTTATTTAATTAATTTATATTCATCTATTTAGACAAACACAATTTCATTTTGTCGAGTTTTGTCAACTTTCCTTTGAGTCGCAATTTTCGTTCATTCGTGGAAGTCTTATTTTCTTTCGGAACATCATTTGCTGTTTTTTACTTTTGCCCCTGCAAGTAGACTCCAAAAGTTTCTCAACACTCTTCCTGGATTTTGACGTCTTAATGTGCTTCAGACCCATTTTTGCCTCCCTTGGAAGTTAACTGGACGCTGTCTGTTTTCCAAGGTCCCCGCGTCCATTAACAACACAAGTGTTGCTAAGAGATTCACTTCAGTTCGCAACTAAGTTTTCTTCATGAGACGATGACATTTGAGTGTCTGGTGATCAAAGTGAGCCCGGTCTCCATGAAGACATTCTCCGATTGAGAGAAATAGATGGCAACGCACATCCAGGTCGATTCCGATAATCATGTCATAGATTGAATATGGATGATTAAAAGACGGCTATAAGTATTATACATGTAGGATAAAATAGACAGAGGTAGTAAGACAGTTAATCAAATGACCTCCTCCATGTCATCATCATCATCATCGTCTTCGTCGTCATCTAGATCAACATCATCATCTTGACCATCAGGCAAGTCTTCATCCATTTTGACAGGACTGGACTTTCTAGCTTCTTCGGCGGCCTCCGCTTCGGCTGCCTGAGCAGCAGCTTTCGATCGATTGAGTTGTGCATATTGTGGCTTAAGCACCCAATGTCCAACATATGGACCAGCCTTCAGAAGTGTGGCAATATCTGATAGGACCTCTCGAAGATAAGCTTCTGGTTGCTTTGTTTGATCCCTACAGTATTTGTTATGTCTGTCAGCTTTTGATTCAAAATAACAATGCGAGCTTGTTTATTGGTGTATGGAGAACAATGAGCAAAACCAACCTGAGTGATTTCATGGACCAGTACTCGTATCGAAGAAAGCCTGCAAACAATGCATCGAGAAGTTCTGTGCGAGGCATTCTGGTGAATTTCTCTGTCGACTTGGTTGACGGTCCTGCTACTCTCTACGTGAAGATTGGTCGATGTGCAGGTAGGGCAGCAGAATTATTCAGTTAAGGCAACCTGAAAAGACTTCTTGATTGTAGGAAATAGTTTATGATTTATTGAAAGGACTAACAGTGAAGGCAGCAAACTTGTTAGCTTGAACTTGGGTCGATATACCACTAGCCATTCGGTTAAGTGTTCCTACATCCTCATTCACTCGCTTGATAGTTCGTTTGGGTTGAGATGCTTTCTGCTGTCGAGCACGCATCACGGCTCGATATGAGTCATTGATAACGGGTGAAACGAGACACTCGTGCATAATCTTCCCTGTAACTCGGGGTCGACCTGTACAAATGCGAGTTTAGAATAAGCCAACATCCAAGGAGAGAGTTCAGGAACTTCAACGGGCAAAAATAAGTGAGATAAACCAACGTGCAACCTTGGGGCGCGGTCGACGAAGCTTGTTGAGCTGATTATTAGCAGATCCCGAGGCAGGCATTTCATTCTTCACGGTGGTGGTACCCACAACCTCGGGTTTTGAAAGCTCATCAAACACGTATAAGTTTGTACTAGCTGGATTTCTGACATCAAGAGTATAGTTCGTCGGTACAGCTGGCAAGTCTGGAAGATCTGGGAGAATGATCTCAATTTTTCGATTACCAGCGGCATCCCTATGAATCATTCAGGAACAAAAAGGACATCAAAAACAAGTCAATAAATGGTAAAACGCAGGTAAGATGATGAGAATGAAAAACTAAACTGATCATGTACTCTCATACGAGCTAATTCTACCCCATCTCCACTTGCTTGGGCGTGTTGCTGCCATCGTTCGGACAAAAACTTGGGCACTTTGACTAACCATGTACGCGCGTCCATTTGTTTCAAATCAAGATCCTTTTCAATCATAGATCAGCAAAATCAGAATGCGTTCATCAGTTAGATGATTAAGGCTGTTTATTGTGTGGAAAAACTAAAAACCAGATGTTCAAAGCGTACCTCATCACAATCTTCCTCATCAACATGGGGAGTCAGTGAATCAAGATCAATTGATGAGGTCGCCTTTTCATCTTCCATTTTGAGCTTTTTGGTCTGACGAAGGAGGGTGAGGTTGTGATTATTGAGGTCAAAGTCCAGGGGAAAGGTCTTCTGAGGATACTTGGGAGGAAACTTGCCCGAGCCGCCAGTGACGTTAATCCCGACCATGGCACCACCCCCCCCCGTACCATGCTTCACCCGACTGATTTTCACAGGTAGTCGGGCCGGCCACGGGGTCAAGCTGAAAATCAGATCAGACGAGATTTGGCACCACGAGCGATCGACATTCTTCAAGTTCTCATGATTTGACTGTTTTCCTTCCTGCACCACCAAGTTTTACTCGGAGCAGGGAGATGATGAAGTTTATAACCTTCAAGAGGACGTTAATCTAAACTAAAAAGTTCTTTACTACATCGGCGACTCATAAGTCTTCATATCCGGTGACCATGAGCAGCTTGTTGGCACTTATTCTCGTCACTCAAAGCGATGACACTCCTACTCTCACTTTCGCTTGGCCACCCCGTCCACGACCGATACCTAGGCTTGACCGCCCGGTCTATAAGCCTTCGCAATCTCGCGTAGGTGGGATAGATCCCGTGACCTTCTCTGAACCTAGATCAAACAGCCGGCCTTGCTTACCCAAGGAAGACCCAGCTGTGCTTCATTATGTTCGTGGCTTCAAGAAGGACGGGGGTTCATCCGAAGAAGAGATGGACATGTATTATGAACCCACATCACAGCGTTTGGGTCGTAATGCCACTCAAAGAATGATCTCTGGCGGTAGCCTGAATAGCAGTTTAATCCGTCATAAGGCCAACCTCGAGGGGTCAGTGATAGGAGACCAGGATGAAGACCCGACTGCATGTCCTGGTTCATTCTACTGGGCAAACGCGAATGAAAGCCTCCATCAAGATCATTCAACAGATCATTTGGATGCCGATCAATATCTTGGCTTCGCGCGGGATGACTGGGCTGACATGCTAAAAACAAGAAACACTGGCAAACACACACAAACTAGCAATCGTGCAGCGGGTAGCGGACGGAAACTCGAATTAGTGATAGACTCGCTTGCCATCATTGGACATCCTTCAGCGATCAGTCAACAGTCTGCCGCTATCAACATCGAAGCATCTTTCGAACGGGGGAGAACGCGAACGCGGTCCGGAGGTAAAGAATCGATAGACAGACAAGCATCTACTCCTACGAGATCAGATTCTACTAATGATGGTAATTCGCTGTTACCGCCATTCAACAACCACAGGAACGCCTCATCCTCTAGAGAAGGGGACCGCATTGTAGATGTGGGCAGCGCGCGCCCTTCCCTGACTAGCCAGACTGTTCCATCCGAGGCCACGCCTCTTACCTCCCAATCGATTCCCGATACAAGCCTCGCACCACTTCCAATCATGTCGCCTACACCTTCTCGGCTCCCTCCCGGGCCGGTTTCGCAGCTGACGCGCATGATGACACCCTCCAGATCTTCCCATGTTGAATCATCTCCCCTTCAATCCTTACACCACTTAACCTCCACCTCCAATCGAAGTGCTTCCAGTCCATCTCCAACCCCCCTACAAAGAGTGGCATATCAACCCTCTTTAGGCTCCGGTCTGAACCAGACTCGTTCTATCTTGGCGTACTCACCTCTAGATTCTTCGAGATCCATCGCCACGCCGGCTCCTGATGACGATTTCTTAGCCACCTCAACTCGTTTGGTACCGCTTCAGTCATTCACATTGGCTCTGATCATCGATACACCGCCTGCCTCACATCTGTCACAGCACCTCGAAGTGTATTATCAAGATGTAGTCTTGAAGGTAACAGCAGCTCTCAAGAGACTTGAACGCCAGTCATCATATCTTACCCGCGAGTCACAAAAGATCAATAGATTTGAAATCGATCGCCGTGATTTGGAGTCACATGGCAGCAGGACCAGAAGTAGACATACTAGTACCGAGGAGATGTTAAGGCGCCTGGAACGTCACTCAGACCTAGCCAGAGCGCTTGCACAAATATTTGACGATCTGAAAGAGTGTGGTCGGACGAGCGTCACATTTGATAATCAGCTTGATCTGGAACTTTTGCTGCACCGAGAATTGTTTGATCATCGAAATGGTTCAGAGAATTGGTTGAATGTAGATGAGTTTCCAGGTGATGTTGGAGAAGAGGATAAGTATACTCACATGGAGACCTGGAAGAGTTTGTTACTCTTGGAAGATCCTCAGATATTAATTGAACAGGCTCCGCCTCAAAGTTTACTTCGAGATTTCATTGCAATTATCAAGCCGGGCTTAACGTAAGTATTTCAGAAAAAATCTACGAGCTTCAACGGACCTTAATCTCGGCCCAAAAAACATTCACAAGCTTGTTGATTGACTTGCATACTGCCACGTAGTCTGTATGAATACAAGTTCCTATTGGACACAGACTCTAAGACGATAGCTGAGATGACCGAGCACTTGATTTATTGGCGAAAGGCCAAAATCACCGACGTGGTGACTTTGCGGAACACCTATCAACTCACTTCCCTTTTACGGTCACACGCCGATTACATTGTTGATCAAGATTTTCCGTCTGTGCTTCAATTCTCAGCATTGAATGAAGACTTCACAAATGCTTTCCCCAACTTACCTCACTTAGTGCCCGTGCTTTCATTGATAAGTAAGCAAGCGAAAAAACCTTTCTCTTCTATCTTACCGAGCTTGCAACCTGGACTAGACAAGGCAGAATCCATGGCTATCTTGGTGTGGTTGTTGAAACGTGATCTTGTTTGTCGAGAACGCACGCACGTTCGACTTAAGGTAGACGGTCGTATCAAGATGAAAGTTCAGCGAATGGATCAATATCAAAACAAGCGAAGTGATGAAGAGACCAATGAGCATGAAGATCCAGGATCACTTTCACCTGAATTTCAAATTCGGACTTCACGAGATGAAGCATCGACTTCACCCGCCACTCGTCAAATATCTATTCGACCTTCTTTAGCTCCCATACGAGGAAGTCTTCATAGAGGTTCATCTCCATTAATAAATTCTCTCAATAATCGTTCAATAACCAATCTCCAACGTCAGCAATCTCAAACAATCATTCCCAATCTAGCCACCTCTGTCACTCAATCTACATCAGATTATAGCACTAGTATTCCTTCAAATCATCCTTTCCAAAGACTTGAGCCTGGATCAGCAGATTCATTGCCATCTTCAAACGAACTTGGCAGACGTCATCGAAGAAGGATTAGACAGCTTTCGGTCCAATCTAGTGGTTCTTGTCATAGCGGAGAAATCAGTAGAGTAGAAGAAAATGAGGAGGGGCATCTTGATGGAGAAGATGAGATTTTGGGTGAACCTGGAAAAGCTACACCTACTCAACGTAGATGGTTAGACGAACTTTGCACTGAGAAGGCTGAGACAGTGGTAACTACATTCAATTTGTAAGTCATCAAAGTCCGGCTTAGCCTTACGCTCATGAGTAACAAATAGACTATGAACTGACGGGCCGACTAAACCTTCTTTTTGTTTGGCATGGGCGACTAGAGTTCTGAGGTATTTTAATGGTCGATATCCTTTAGAAGAAATCATCAGTCGTAGTGGAGTGACCCGAAGGGCGCTGAATGAGGTGTTACAAGAGTTTGATTCCAATCTGATTTTGTTGATACATCCATGATATCAACCTTTGTAAAGTGGTTAGTGAAGATCGGATTTGTCAGCTGTTTGTGTTTTACTCGACGACTTGCAAATGACCAACCTTATCCCATGATAGCTGTCATGAAAGAGGTGCAGTGAAGGTTCAACTGTTTGTTTGACTTTTGTTCGGTGATTCTACTTATGGAACAATCCTGCCTTCATCGGGCTCATTATGTTGTGATATCGATCAAGCAATGAAGAGGAAACGTCCAAAATCAAAAGCTGGGCAAGAGTGCCCGGTTTTCATTTTAGGATAGGTGCTTCAAACCATCTAGATCTTTATTCTTGTGCATGCGTGACATCTGTCCCAGTACCCTAGACATCTTCTTTTGAAGGAGGGGAGTGTTGGGTATGAGCCCGTGCGAAGTAACAGAAAGGAGGAGCTTTTGAGCAATTGTTTCGATTCCAAAATAGTTGAGGCCCCTCCTTGTTCTTCATCTTCGAGTCCAACTTCTAGTTTAGCTTTGCTCCGTTCCTCGTGGCGATACCCTGCAGCCTATACATAATTATTCTGTCCGAGGATGTATGCCGGCGTTGAAGAATGTAGGCCTGGAGGACTCCGAAGTTTGAAGGTTGGCAGCGAAGCTTTAGAAGAAAT
The DNA here is from genome assembly GCA_002157005.1 of Melampsora allii-populina. Classification (NCBI taxonomy): domain Eukaryota; kingdom Fungi; phylum Basidiomycota; class Pucciniomycetes; order Pucciniales; family Melampsoraceae; genus Melampsora; species Melampsora allii-populina. The sequence goes on from MWRJ01016916.1 coordinate 7,521, forward strand.
GTACAACAGCAGGAGGTATTCATGTAACGCTTATCAACACGTAAAGTCCTGGTAAGGATTCAAAGTTCGGCTTGGCCCCAACCTCTTTCAGTAACTTCAAATATTGGTGAAAATCGATCAAGAAAGAACAAAGATGCGCCGAGGTAATTCGTGAGGAGTACTACGTAGTGTTCTATCTGTGTCTGGATGTTTCGAGATTCAGCATGCCGTTATAACGCGTATCTGGGGGAAACACAGCAACGAGGACAGTTTTATAGTGAAGAATAGAAAAACAACGGAAACGCATAAGTGTGATATTGCTCGGATTCCACAATGGTAATCTAATATACCTTTAGTGAAGAATGGGAAAACAACGGAAACGCATAAGTATGATATTGCTCGGATTCCACAATGATGATGATCTCAGAGCGGGCTCAACTTGGTTTTGTTAACTGAGGCACGTGATGTCTGTGCCGCAGTCGTGCTCAGGATCATGGATTCATGTGACTACAACAAGTTTCTCGATGTCTGCAATTGGTCAATTGTTTGGCTGTGAGAGTTCCGCCCGATAAGTGATTGGAAGGTGATGGCGAAGGTAGCCTTGGCTTCACCAAGCCTAGTAGACCAATTTTTTAGGAAGTCACGTTTGCATTAAGGGAATCAGAGTTGTGGCCCTTACAATTCTGTGACCTGTCTGTCTGCGACTTTCATCACATGAGATCCGATTCTCATGAGTTCCCATGTCATACAAATCATAAATAGATATGTATTACTTTCAGCCAAGCTTTTCCAATTCATGACTTATTCAACTCCGACACGCGAGAGCACGCGAGTCAGTTGTCTTCGGTTGGATTTACATCTATCCACAACTTTTTATTCAAATCGATACTTGAAGGCCATGAAGCAGCATCAAGCTCCATGAAGTCTCGGTTCCGGCACCATTGGCATACTGGTTAATCACCTTTCGTATTCCCATATTACTTGTGACTTCCGCTTCAGATATCTTCACCCTCATTTGAATTCCTGAAGCCAGAAGTACCTTCTATATATATACATCAAAGAGCGGATCAGCGAGAATGGCGGACAATCCTTTCGGATCTCAGGTACAAAAAATCGTAAGCTCATCCCTCTCGCCAGATATTTGAAACCCACAAACTAATAAACCATTGACGTTATTCGAGCTCTCTAGACAACGTTCTTACATCCCCAAGCGCCCCTTTGGACCAACGCAATTCTAAGTTTACTTGCTATTTGGAGGAGCTTAGCCATGATCAGCTGCGTGGCAATCGTCCTCATTCCGTTCTACAAAGGCTCTGCGAGTCGCGAAAAGCATTCTTGGCTGTTCCGGAGACACTATCTTTCAGGTGAGTCGATCGTTCTCTCTCGACTCCATGATATTGAATCTAGAGAGCGCCAAAAATTTGATAAGGACATCATCATCCGGCGTGGCACTTCGTATAGATGGTTCTTCGATACCATACATAGTCCCTAACAGATCGATGATTTTTAGCCTCTGCGAGTTTGTGTCAAATGGGATGTACTTATCATTGGCAATCATATCCTACACGGTAAATTATGTGTATCGGATTTGGTGTGTATGGCGGAATATTGATCATGCTCCATTCACTATTCCACTTGAAAGTACTTCTCCGGCGACCGTACAAATCGTATGGAAGAGTTGATGTCGGTTTGGTAAGTGAAAGTTCTTTGCTACAATAACTCGTGCGCTTCAGTGCTGTGATTGAACGTTTTCTTCCATGTGGACGATTAGGTATGGTATCGCGTACGTATCTTGAAACACGGTTTCTGCGGTCCATCTTTTATTGATTCTGACTTGTTAATCTGATCAATTTGTGAACGCGCGTATAAATTCTTAAACCAGAGTTCTACCGTATGTTGAAGATTCATCATCTGAAAGTTTGAGAGCGGTAGACGCTAAGATATTCTTACCCACAGTTCTTATCTCGGGATATCGCTTGCAGCTTGGAGTCTCGTCTATGCGTGGTAAGTTTTTTCTCATACATATAGAAGATAAGATCTACCAGTACATCATCTGCAGGTGTATGGTTGAATCACCTTCTGACTCGTTTCCACATACTAATCTTGATCTGCATAGTCTTTGTGATGTGCAGGGTGTTAGTAGGGGGCGGGTAGCTCGCATCTTGACGCCGGCTGTCTATAACTTGGCTTGGATGTCTTGGTTACTCTTCATCATTATTATCACATTATGTTTGGCATCAACTGCTGGAGAGGTAGAAGTGTCGACGTTTGAGTTGGCATACACATTATCAGCAATGCTCGTAAGGGCAGAAAAGCTATGGGATGCGGGTCAAACCTTATCTGAAGCCTCTGGTGCAGATCTGCTCGCTCGAACTGATGTAGTCCTCTCCCAAGTGGAGCTTTTATCTGCAAAATTTCGGGAATGGGGATGTGTTTGGATCGTTTTAGGGATCTTGTTGGCAATTGTGAGTTAAAATCAGATTTTTGTTCAAAACAATCAAGATCACTGAGCAAAATTCTTGTCTAAAATTTTCATTTCATAGTTTTATATATTCACTGCATGTTATTTGCTTCGAATTGTTAAAAGACTGTTGTCGTCGCGTGAAGTGGAAAAACTGTCACGCTCTGGGGCTTCAATGGCTCGAATCGAATTGGAGCAAGAGTTTAGTGAGTATATTGCAGATCTTGATACACTTGAAAATTCGAACCTGGAAAACTCGAAGTCATGGAAACCTAACATTTATTTTCTCAACCCTTGTTTGACTTGTTCTTAGAGTTCCTCAGTAGGTCATGTCTGATCATATCAATCACACTAGGACTTGACATTGCCGTGGCTATATTCACAACATTGTATAGTTCTCATCTTGAAAGGTCAGTCCACCATGAAGACCATCTACCCATAGGATGACAATGAATTTGACGTTTTATCTGTGAACACATAAGACCAATATGGGTCACTGCCGAAGCCCTTGTCTGTCATGTTCCGGGCCTTTTCATGTCACCTATTCTTCTTTTCCAGTCGGTAAGCAAATCTCTTGAGCAAGATAAGACAGCTCGAGGAAAGAAACACTGACTCAAGTCTTTGTCAATTCTGTATCTTCAGTGGCGGATCTTGACTGGGAATAACGTAGCTGAAGACTCAGAGTTTCATGAAGCGACCCAAACTCCTCAAACAAGACGCGTTCTTGATTTACCCTCGCACCTTCTTGGATGGAACACTACCTTAGAATGGTCTCAATACGAACCCAATAAGGATACCGAAAACTTCTCTGGCCTCTGTCAAGATGAATCAATTGGAGAAATGAACAAGTATGAGAAACGACCGGCTAGTCAGATGTCTCTATGTAGCAAAATGTACATCACTCAATCTATCACCACTATTCATCATGAAAAGGACGATAGAGATGATGAGAATAAAAACGTCACGACTCGTCCGAGGAGATATGTATAAAGACTCTTTTATGGAATCAAAACAATCTTTTTAGTCATTCTCGTCTTTCAGAAACTTCTTTGACAATTGTGTATGTATGAAATTCATTAAGTTATCTAAAAGCTACTCATATAATCATGTCAACCTTTTACAGGCTCTAGAGTTTCCTTTTATTGTACCTACCTTTTATGAATCAATTTCACATCCTATCACAATCTCTTTTACCTCACTCATTTCTAAACATTCTTTTTTATGTTTGATTTTCGTCTTTTGATTCATTGCATTGGTTTCTAAAAATTTCATGTCTTGGTTCATATCAACCTTCAGTAGTTCTTTAAGATTTGGTTAGCTTGTTAAATTTATTTATTGGTTAGCTTGTTAGATTTATTTATTTGTCAGCTTGTTAGATTTATTGATTGGTCAGCTTGTTACATTATTTATTTCAGGTAGTTTGGTAGCACATTATCAATCCAAGCTGAAGTTACGCTGCGATGAATCACATTTTACCACTCAAAATGTTTGGATCTCAACAATTCGGATATACGCGGAGATCGTCTCGCATAAAAGAGTGGTTGATCTGAAGTTTGTAAATTATCACCAATAGTCCGACTCCGACTCCCAGTCTGAATCTAAATGGTCAGATCTTTTCCTGCTGAATGTCAACAGCTGCCCATCAAGATTGACAAAATTACACATTGACTCACGCAGCTGATGGAATCAGGCTTTGGAACTGGGGAGAGGTTGTTGTTGGGTAGGTCTTGCCCAGGTAAGATGATTATGTGATCGGTTTGTCCACCTTCCCGTTCATCCTAGAGTGGCAAGAAGTTTACTTTGTGCAAGATTGAGTGATTGAAACAATTGCAGAAGTGTCTGTACTTTCTGAGAGAGTGTGCATGATCGCGACATACAAATAAAACTGTCTTTGATGATTATAATGTTTAATTTAAGCTGAGATATTTATAATCTGGAACTTGTTATCCTGACTCTGAACAGGTTCTAGTGTTGAAAATGAAAGTTAAAATGAAACCACAAGTTGACCGAAGTTTGAAATTCAAATTCGAAAAATTAAAAATTAAAAATTAAATTCAAAGTCCAACTCAACTTACACTTCTAACCAATCATGATCTCATTCTCAACAAGAACAACAAGAACTACTTCTTCATTAAGAACATTAAGAAACCAACTACTTCAACTTAACTCATTCAAATCAATACCTTCAAACTTCAATTTCTCATTAAACTCACCATACCTTATTTCAAGATCTGAACCACTTCATACTCTATCAAACTCTTCAATCTTTCATCATTCTACTTCATTAGGTTAGTTTCAATCAAACCTCTTGACATTCTAACAAAACCAATTCAATACTAATACCTGATGTATAGCACTTTTTGATCCCCTTACAAATCTCAATCGATCTCAAAGTTTTTCATCAACTCCCTTCTCTTCTCAAGATGTCACAGAACCAACAGAATCAATCTCAGATCGAACAGAAGAAAAAACTCCATTCTCTTCAATCGAAAAGCATATTTCACCTCAACTTTATAAAGCGATTGTTCAAAAACCATTTGGATATCATGATATGTCACCAGTTCAATCTGCTTTACTTTCAGATTTACCCAGTCTATTACATAATCCATCTGATTTGAATTCAACTACCAAAGATTTGTTAGTCAAAGCTAAAACTGGAACTGGAAAAACTTTAGCCTTTCTAATTCCTGCGATCGAATCCCGTTTACGTGATCTCAAAGGAGAAGCTGAAAGATTCACTGCTCAAAACCCAAATAGTTCTCAACATGATTTATTTCGACATATGAGAACTTATGAAAATGAAACGACTGGAATCGTAATCTTATCACCCACACGTGAATTAGCTACTCAAATAGCTACAGAAGCCATCAAGTTGACTTCTCATATCAAAGATTTCGGTGTCAGACTCTTTGTAGGTGGAGCTAGTAAATCATTACAATTACGTGATTGGCAAAACGGAAGAAGAGATTTGATTGTAGCCACACCTGGTCGGATTCATGATGTGATTAATTCAAATCGATCGATTTTAAATAATGTAGGGACCACTAAGACCTTAATTATGGATGAAGCAGATACATTATTAGAAATGGGATTTAAAGATGAAATCGATCAAATCGTACAATATTTACCACCTAAAGATTCCAGATCGACTTACTTATTTTCTGCTACAATTTCACATGAAATCTCAAGGATTGCTAAAACAACTATGAAATCAGATGTTAAAATTGTAGATTGTGTACCTAAAGGTGAAAGTAATGTACATGCACATATCCCTCAATTTTATACTGTTTTACCTTCACCAGAACATCAATTACGTCATATTTTCAATATTTTAGCTCATGATCAACTTTTAAATCCGACGGGAAAAGCCATTGTTTTTTTACCTACTACTAAAATGACTCAACTTTTTAGTCAAATCTTAATGTCAATGAGACGTCATTTACCTTGGAATGTAACTGGATTAACTAAGATTTATGAAATGCATGGTGGTCGTTCTCAATCTGAACGTGAACATACTGCTCAAGATTTTAGATCTGGAAAAGGTGGTGGTTATCAAGTTTTAGTCACTTCTGATGTTTCTGCTAGAGGTAATTTCTTGACTTTGGCTCCAATCATTTCATCTGCATCGTTCATTAACATATTGATTGCTTTTTTAGGTGTCGATTATCCTGGTGTGACTCGTGTCATTCAGATCGGTGTTCCAACATCTCGAGACATTTATATTCACCGAGTAGGAAGAACCGGTCGAGCAGGTAAAGCAGGTCGAGGTGATCTTGTACTCTTACCATGGGAAATCGGATATGTTTCAACTGCACTACAGAATATTCCACTTCAACCATTGCCAGTAAGAACCTTAAATGAAGAAGTATCAGATCTAGTGAAAAAGTTAGACGAAAGTGGAGAAGGACCAACGATTGATCAAACCCTTTTCCAAAGAACTCCACCACGTGGTAATCAAAGAGGTTTCAATTCTCGCAATTCAAGACCTACATCATTATCTACTACAAGAAAAGTGACCATGGAATTACCCATCAAACCTAGAATTGATTCATTAGAACAAAACTTGAATGAAAACATTATGCCCAGTATGAATGAAGAATCCATTAAAGATTCGTTTGGATCATTATTAGGTTATTATGTAGGAAAATCATCAGATTTAAGAACTAGTAAAGATACGATTTTGAAGGGACTTAAAGAATGGGCAACGATGTCTATGAAATTAGCTGAAGAACCTTACCTTTCTCACGCATTTTTGTCTAAATTAGGTTTCAATAGTCCAGAGAGAGGTTATTCTAGAGGTAATTCTTGGGGTGCTGGAGGTAGTGGTAATCGAAGAGAAACTGGATTTAGATCTGGTGGTGGCGGATCTGGTGGTTATCAAAGCCAAGGTGGGGGATATGGTGGTAGATCATCTGGAGGTGGGGGTGGGTATGGAAATCGATTAAGTGAAAGTGGTGGATATGGTAATCGGTCAAATGAAAATGGTGGATATTCTAGAAACCGTACATCTACTTATGATCGTAGAGATAAAGGATCAAGTTATGGCGGTAATTACAATCGAGAAAGAAGTTCAGGTTCATTTGGTAGATTCACTGGTGGTGGTGGTGGTGGTAATGGTGGTGACAGTAGTGAAGGTTATTGAAAAAAAATAAATCTGATGAAATGAAGAAAATTAAATTTAAAAACAAGAGAAAAAAAGGAAACATATAACATCAATGTTGTATTTATGGATCTGTCTTTTTTGAAAAAAAAAATACCAAAT